>CABFPE010000148.1:872151-889485 GCA_900660155.1 Hofstenia miamia | reverse complement strand
TTTCGTGACTGGCACAAAGACCCTAGAATCGATCCCGTGATGGATTCCAGCCACTACTAAACACAACTTGCCTAGCTGCACATTTTATTAAATAATCAAACCAGATAAGAGTAGAAATGAAAATTAAATAAACTCCGAAGAATTTATTGTTCATCAAAATTATGGTTGAATCAATGCTATTTATAAAATTTCTACAAAAGTACCTGCTGATTTTAAATTTCAAATGATTCGTCTGCCAATATGGCTGTACCTACGTAAGCGTTATTTCGCTCAATTTAATTTGTCAAATATATCTTGATCGGCTAACAAGTTTTCTTAATTTGAACAATATTAAAGCTTAGTTGCATCTTACAAAAATAACTAAGATCAATAACTAAATTTTACAATCAATTAATCAATTAATGTTAATCATTCGACGTTGTTCTTTTACTAGCAGCTTAGTTGCTTTTTGGATGATGCTACACCATAGCCTCCACATGAACTGCACATTCTTATGTAGTGATGATCAATTATATGGATGATACTTAAACCATATCAAATTTTGTTGTTTATCATTGTATTTCTTAGTTTAGGTGAAAGTTTTATAATTACTTCTTTACATTTTTGAGGTTATTAATGCTTGAAAAAATAACAGTTAATTCCTCAGTGCAAACATTTTTAGAATTGTAAAGTTTGACTTTGAAGTTGTTAATATCTTCAATATCTTCATATATTGGTATATTTGATAACTTAAGCTTAGGCAAAACTTACTCAATTTTTTATATTAATGCCTTTTATTTTTCCCAATTCCTCCATTGTTTTTTCTGAATTTTCTTTGGATATGCAAAAAAAAACAATATCATTATTTTATGACACAGTTGCTTGATCAATTGGAGACATTTCCATTTTTTGATGGATTTTTCAATTTTGTTAATAACCTTCTTGCATTCCTTTCCATTTAAAGAACCATCTTTATTTTGTAGTGTTTTGTTTGAAATTATGAGTTTTAGGGTCATATATTTCTTATCATTTTGAGGGGAGATGATATTAAATTCATTTGAATTTTCCTTATTTTAAGATCAAAAGACGATGTTTCCTTAATTGCAGATGATAATGCAGATTATAAAATGCAAATTACAGGTGCATTTCTAACTCTAAGAAATCTCAGAGTCACGGAAAGTGTACATTTGGCAATTGAAAAAATGATATTGACAACTCCTGCTACATACCACTTTACAAGAATTCTTACATGCACATTTATAATTCCAGTAGGTCAGAACACACTTACTAGAGAGAATGTTTTTTTTTCCATTAACCCATTAGAAGAATCAACTTGGCAATTGTTCCAATTCACCAGTTGACAGGGACAATGTTTACAAATCCGTTTTCATATAAATTTAGAGAACTCCATCAAGTTACTATAACACATGGAAGATCAAATGTTGCATACACTCCCATGGTAGTTGGAGATGACAACTATGCACAGGCATATTATCAATCAATAACAGCTCTGGGGATAAATAATGATGGTGGTAGAATACCCTACATGCAATATAACAAATACAAGATTATGGTTTTTGATCTGACTAGCATTGATGAGGTCAAAAACAGGGTTTTGTATCTTGAATTGCAAATATATGTTTAGCACTGGATTTTAAAAACACACTAACTGAAATGATGGAAGTTATCATTTTGGGGGAAACCAATTCCAAAGTCTATATTGATAAACAGTGAAAAGTTATAAAAGGAGATGTTGAAACTTGATGAAATCTGTGTGGTGGAAGGTCGAATTCACTCTATGAAAGACCTGCATTTAAAGTTTGCGCATGTTACAAACTAGCTATTACAGAAATATGGTGTACACAATGTTGGTGTTGAAAGATTTTGCAAATGAACCCCCATGGAGGATTCATTGGAATTGATAATTCAAGACTCCACTCACTTTTGAAATGGTCAAAACTGTTTAGAATACACGCAATTTACCATAATAGCTGTGGTTTGATATAAGAGAATTTCGAATTGGCAATGGATATCTGATATTTTACAGATGTTGGTGTAATTTACCAATTTTAGGCCATCTACCATCATTATTGTTTTGGCTCTATGTTAAGTTTAGACATTGGAGACTTTACAATTATTTAAATATCTAATGGATGCTGATGAAATTAGACACATTTCCTTACAGATTCCCTCACTCTGCTTTTGATTTTATGGTGTACATGCCTTGGATGATATTCAACCAAGTTTGGTTCAAGGCTCATTTTTAGTTGCAAATGCAAGTCCCTGCAATAGCCCTGGTACACATTGGTTGTTGATTATACAAGATGACAATGGTGATTAAATTTCAAAGATTCTCTTGCATGCCCCTTAAAACACTATCTTGATATTGAATGCTATTATCACACCTTTTATCCAGGATTTCCCATTTATAATGATTACAGAAAAACAAGATTATAAGGAACATCTCTGATATGTGGTGCTTACTGTATATTTCATGCATTTTTGTTTTTTAATAATATACCAGAGGTGTTTGTGTTTAACAATTTACCATTTATTAATGATTTTTTGTGTGATAACAGTCTTAATAAAATTATCTAAAACTTGTATTTGATAAAAATGCATGTACAATTTTATAAAATACATAGACATTACATTACAAGTTCACTCAGATGATAACAAGCTCATAGACAGGTGTTATATGTAATGGTTATTGTAAATTATTATCTGAAAAATGTTGGAAGCCTGGTGCATGTTGCCCAGATGGATTGAATTAATTTGCAGTGTACTTTGTCAAACCAATATATAATGCATGTGAGGTAGTGTTAATTGATTTTGGATACCCATCAAAATTTTTTAATCTTAAACACCAAACATGGACTTTAAAGGATAAAGATGGAAACATAACCCAATTGCAAATTTATTCAGTGCATAAGCATAGCTTTCATGAACTCTATGAATATATAAATTACATGTTAGACCCCTATGGTATTTCATTAAAACTTAGAATATTTTGCAATTTATTAATGGTGAAGAATGATTCACAATATGAATTAGACTTGGCCCAAGCTGGAAATCTAATAGGCTTCTACAGAAAGATGTATCAAGAAATGGTAACAACTACCAATTACAACTTTGATATTTTTGGCAGAAATCATATTGTAATGATACACACAGACATTGTGGAACCTCAACATGTTGGTAGTACTCATTTACCCATGTTGGATAAATGTCCCCTATTACTAACACAAAGAAAAAATGAATACCATCCCTGTCATACACCATGAAAAAAAAAATCTGATGTATTTAAACCAGTTTCAAAATCATACATCAACAGAATAACCATGAAATTTTGTACTGAGCAAGGCTATCCAGTGAGATTTGATGGTACAGGACAATTGTATATCACACTCAGTTTTCAAACAAATGGGGAAAAAACAGATAATAGCTAGTGGCATTGTCAATTGGAAAATTAATCATAACACTTTTTGCATTGATGTAATTTGTGAATAGTGCATAATAAATTGATTGTTCATTTTTTATTTCACTAGCAAAACATTAATTGGTATCACTTCACATGCCCCATTATAAAATACATTTGTGTTTTATCAAGTTGACAATGATTTCTTGTGGGAGGTAATAATAAAATTATGCATAAACTGTTTTCACTTTTACTTAATAAATATGCATGCTTTAGACTGGAGGGTTCAATTGATTGATGGGAAATGTATAGATTGATGTGCAAAATAAAAAATTGAGTTTATACAATAAAATTGTTTGCTTGAAAAAGAAATTTATCAAAAATATTATAACAAAATTATTTAAAAGAAAAATTATTTTTAAAAATTAATGTGTTGTTTATATCACTCTGCCATTCCCTTTGTTCTAATTTGCAGTTGAATAAAATGTTTTGCTTTTAAATTCAGAATGTAAAATGAATGATATGGCCTTGTGTTAGAAGACTTTTAATGTTAAAAGATCAACTTGTGACTAAACAACTCAATGTTTTGAAGTCTGTTTAATGTTGAAGCAAACTTGGCTAACCATTTCAAAAATGTATTGCCACAAAGAACTGGGTACATAATATACTTTTAAACAACTTTATATGTGGTAATGTTCTATTTGGATATACAGATACACATTGATGAAACATTTCACTTCCCAATGTACATGTTTTTGGAATAAATGAATTTATGCATTAATTGATTATCCAGCTATATTCATTGATGCATTGTACACATTTGAACTAAATTATACACATTTTTGGTTTATGGATCTCTTTAAATTTAGTATTTTTTATCCTACATACAAACGTTTTGACTAAAACTAAATTGATTTTTTGCTAAGTTGAATATTTTGTTTAATCACGTTTTGTTTAACTTGCAATTGACTGAATGAAAATATTTATACCGAATAGTTTTTAACTATCAACTTACGTATAAATGTTGAATTATTAAAACTCAAATTGTTTTAATTGCTTTTGTTTAACTTGCAACTGAGTGAATGGAATTATTTTGTTTAAGTTCTTATTTTTAACTAGCAATGGGAATTTATTATAGACATTATTTTTGCTATGTAAAATTTTAATTGTATTTTTCTAACTTTTAAATACCACATGCCTTTTTTGCGTGTGAGTGAATGGAATTATTTAGTTTAATTTCTTATTTTTTAACTAGCAATGTTATTATGAGTGTTGAATTATTATTAGAACTTAAATTGTTTTAATTGCTTTTGTTAATTGCTGCAATTGACTGACTAGAATTATTTAGACATAATAGTTTTTAACTATCAGCTAAATTACAAATGTTGAATTATTAATACTCAAATTGTTTAATCACGTTTGGTTTAATTACAATTGACTAATGGAAATATTTATATGTAATAGTTTTTAACTATCAACTAAATTATAAATGTTGAATTATTACAACTCAACAAATTCTTTGTAGACATTTTGCTTTTGAATTTAACAGGTCACTCACTACACATATCTTAAAATTTATACATTTAGAACAAATGTGGTGCATATTGTGGAATTGTGACTAATTTGGTGATACAAAACAATTGGAAAAGTAGAACATCATGTGACGCATACAATCACATAAGCAAACCCTATAAACCAAATAAAACTGAAGAATGGTGTGTAAGTCTCCAAAGATGTATCAGTATACAAACATGTACAATCTGAAAAAACCATGTAATGTATACAGCAATGTAAAGTCATAAAAGCAAATAAGAGTGAAAAATGTGCAAAACTTGAGAAAAGATGTATCAGTCTACAAATGTTTAAAAAGTGAAAAAAAACATGGAAAGTTGGGAAAAGATGTATTAGTCTACAAATGTGTACAACCCAAAAAATCGTGTGCAAGTTGATAAAGGATGTAACAATCTGCAAATGTGTATACCCCAAAAATCTGTATACACCAAAAAGAAATGAAGAGAGAGAAGATCACTGTGTAAAACTAATGTATAATAATATTGTAAATTGAAATGCATGTATGTATAAATCATATTAATAACTGTGCATGTATATTTTTTAGGAAAAGAAATTATGTCTTTATGCATTAAACCATGTTTACTTTTTCTGAGGATATAGTTTGTTTTTATTATGTATTACATAAGCAACAAAATATTTCTCATTTTTCTGTATTTATGTTTTTGAATATTATCAAAAACAAATGGAATTTTACAATGGAAAAATGGCAATGTAATTGAAAAATGATGTGTAGCCTTTGCTTGTAATGTAATGCTGAAAATGAATTAAATATTGTACATAGAAGTGGTCAAGCAATTGAAACACATTAAATTTTATACAATGGAAAATAGTAGCATATTTGAAAAAATGATGTGTAGCTTTTTATATGTAATACAATACCAAAAAATAAATTAAACATTATACATAGAAGTGGTTAAGCAATTGAAACACATGGAAAATTTTTGCAGTGTGTTATAAAACATGTAAGTGTGAGCCATGTGAAGAATGTGTGGTATAGCAACCAAAACATGTAGTGGAATTAGTCACTATAGCAAAACATGCTGTGAATGTAAACTAAATTCAGCTCTCATGACATGTATATGAATAATTTATAAATTGGCCCTAACATGTATATGAATCACTAATTTAAAATCCATTAGTGATAATCTTAGAAAACCCATTAGTGGTGCTGTCAAAAACCCATTACTGGTACTGTCAAGTAGGTGAGTCACCAAATAAACCACCCTTCAATATTGGTGAATCAACAGAGGACAAAAGGTCAGTTTGTGACCAGGGATCTTGACTATGTACACTACTCACTTGGGTATCAGAATTAGTAAAATTAGATTAAAATACATTCCTGTTCCTTGCATACTACATAGGGACCATGCTCTTTGCTTATGTCAACATTATTCAAGACTACCCTGCAAAGATTATAGTTTCTAGTAAATGCAAGACTTGTGTAAATTCTTTGTTGTTTGTGTATATTTAATTTTGAAAAATCTATGCTTTGCAAATATAAAGAATATGCAAACAAAATATTTTGATGCATACAAAGTATTTCTTTGAATAAGCATTTATCAGGAAATTGGAACTTGAAAGCCCTAGTAATACTGTAGCATCTGCTTGTAACATCCTCCACCTAGCTTGTTACGCCGTGTTTAATCACTGCTAAGGGATGCTTAGTAAACTGCGGGTGAGGTGTTACCCATTTGTTGAACCATCAGACTTTTCTCTCTTATTAACTAGTTATGTTAATTAAGTAATTGAGTATTAACCATCACTGTTTAGGTGACAGAGCAGTATGATGTTTCCTCTTCAGTTCTTCCATGGGCTCCTGCCTGAAGCCGATCTCCACAAGACAGCTCCCCTCCTTCTTGACCAATGATTGAGTCCATGACACCACCTCAGCTCAACTGGAATTAGTTATGTGTACCCTACGTTAGCTCGGTGTGTGCACTCAAGTAAAGTTGTAACTGACTTAAACTCAAAGTTGTAAAGTGTTTGTTGTTTTTATTTAATAAAGCAACCGGGCATTGACACTAACTGCATGTAATAAAATATTAGAATAGCCATTACCGTAAAACTATCGGCTTAATTATTCAAATAATAAGATTGCAGTTTCCTATACCTACATTTAATAGTATTACATGTAAGGTCATTTATCAAGTCAATTATAGTCGAGTCTCCTACATTTAAGAATATATATATATCCCTAAGTGTCGACTATCCAGTCGTTTCAGGCATTGATTATTTCATACATGTATTGATTGATAGTCAGACTAGGCAAGAATAGAAAAACTCCTAACCTAACATAGGTGCACTTTCATGACTGGCACAAAGACCCTAGAATCCATCCCGTGGTGGATTCCAGCCACTACTAAACACAACTTGCCTAGCTGCACATTTTATTAAATAATCAAACCAGATAATAGTAGAAATGAAAATTAAATAAACTCCGAAGAATTTATTGTTCATCAAAATTATGGTTGAATCAATGCTATTTATAAAATTTCTACAAAAGTACCTGCCGATTTTAAATTTCAAATGATTCGTCTGCCAATATGGCTGTAACTACGTAAGCGTTATTTCGCTCAATTTAATTTGTCAAATATATCTTGATCGGCTAACAAGTTTTCTTGATTTGAACAATATAAAAGCTTAGTTGCATTTTACAAAAATAACTAAGATCAATAACTAAATTTTTACAATCAATTAATGTTAATCATTCGACGTTGTTCCTTTCTAACAGCTTAGTTGCTTTTTGGATGATGCTACAATAGGTTATATGGTTGAATATATCTTGTGAGCAGTAATAGGTAGATGATCTGCTTATACCACTCAACCTGGAGGATATATTCTTCAATGTCTTCATCTTGTTTGTATGTGGTATTATTTAAGAGGATTTTGTACTGCTTGCATGCTGTTGCCCATGGAAGTGATCATAAACATTTTGTATCAGTAGGGAATAATCAGATTTAGTGGTGTTGTTTAATGTGAGGTAGTATTTGAAGGCTTTTCCTGAAAGGAATGTTGACAATTGTGCGAGGGCATGCTCCTGGCCTGCCTTTTGAATGATTAGATGTTGTTCATATGCAAACAGCCATTCTTCAAAAATGGGTGAGGTGCTGTAAGTTTTCCCGCGGAATTTGCAGGGAGGCATCCACAATTTTAGATTGTTGTCTGGCACTATTGGAGGTATTTTCAATTTGATAAGTTTTTTGTCTGTGGAAGGACTTTCTAGGTTGTTTTGCCTATTACTTAGTATATCAATGTTGATGTATATTGTTTTTGATGTTTTCTAAGAAAATGTTATTTATTGGTGATGGTGGTGGTGTAATTTGAGTTAAGTCTGATATGGCACTAGGAAGATAGCATTGAGGAATTGCGTTATTTATTGGAAGGAATGGGTTATTAACCTGATGTCCCAGAGTTTTTGTATAGGCATTGGTTGATTTGAGCTTGTTAGAGTGTTTAAGATTGCGAAGCTGTGGTCAGCATTTTGCATAGCAGCTAATTGTTTTTCTGTTTGTCGAACTTGACTTTGTAAAGCTTTGTTTTTGGCTTCTTCAGAGATTAGTCTAGCTGTATGTTGTGATTGTTACTCTCCTTGACCTGTGTTGTTGTTGTGAGTATTTCATTTGATGATGCTATTAGTCATTGTAGTATGTTGTTCCTCTTCTCTAGTGATTTGTTCTCCTCAGAGAGGGCCTGGTTTCATTTTTTCGTTTCCTCGTTCATTGTCTTGAGTTTTTTGTACTCAGTAAAGATTTGGATTTCAGGGTTGCTATCTCCTGACGTAAGTTTTGGTTCTCAAGTTGGATCATGTCATATCATTTACAGTTTTTGAATTTCTTCCAGTTTCTGTTTGAGCAATCTAACTTCCATTTTTTTAACAATTTGATTTCGGTTTTGAGGGATTGGATCTTCTCAATTAATTTGTCTCATGGGAGAGTTTCATATTCTGACTGAGAATTAGATTCTGATGTGGGGATACGTGGTCTCTTATTGCGTGTATTTGGCATTTTTCTTTCTTCATAAAATGGTGCCTGAGGGGCTTGAGAAAATACAGCTTCCATTGATGGCGATCTTCATGGTAGGTTTAGGCTTTACTAGTTGTTAAAAAAAACTTTCTGTAGTTTCAGCTATCAGCAGAAAGATGTTTCAGCCACATAGGTCGCTATGCACTTCCAAACAATTAGAGTCTCTTCTAACTTCCAGTAATTTAGCTCATTCCTTTGTAAAGTTCTTCTTTGAAGATCCTGTTTACAAAGATACCATTAATTATGAAACATACGTGAATAAGGAGAGTTCTGTGGTGGTCGCCATGTGGAATCAGCATAAAAATCTGCTTAGCAAAACACCAGGATTTGCCGATGTCTCAAATAATTAATAGCCTGACTCCAGAGCCAAACGAACCTATTCCTAGTAAAAGTTAAAGGTAGCCGGGAGATCAAGTAAGGAAAGGGTGCATGACCACACTAGGCCAACCTGAAACAGAGAACCTTGTGAGAAAGGGTCATTTTAGATGGAGCCCTAATTTAAAGGAAGAGAAAGAGAAGCCTAAAAGCTCTTGGATGGAAAATGTAAGCTCTACGTGCTAATAAACCTAGACTCAGTGCAGGCCTCAGCTCGTGAAATTTAAGTGCTGCAAGAAAATATAAAACATAATGAATGACAAGCAATAGTGTAAAGCCCTATCGCTAAGCTTGGCAAAGTGCCATAGTGATGGGCTTGTAAAGCTGTACCTGAACAAGGCACCCTCAGCAATGATCAGTAATTTAGAAAAGCATTTTTAGAAATTACGTACACAACCAAAAATAAGCTTTGAGTAAATTCTATTGAACATTGTTTAACAAAAACGTCATATTTAAAGAAAGAAAAACCTGTAATAATAAAGAAAACGTGGCACTAAAGCATATCGTACATATGGGAGTGTGCCTCGTGACCTTTTGTACAATAATAACAAAAATCGGAAATACTGCGCAGCAGAAATATTAAACATTCAAAATAGCACAGCTTGTCTAAACTAAAGACGTCACTCAAGACATGTACAAATTCATTGAAATGGTGCACAATTTAACATTTAATAATTATTAAGTACGAAATGTTTGTAATACAGAGAGTGATGCCACAATATTATGCTTCCATCATCGAATTCACTTTTTTTGTATATTGAAGGCATAAAATTAACCGTATTTCTCACAATTGTTATTTTCAGTCAGACACCTGATATTCCCAGTCAAAAATCAAGTGTCGCAAATGCATCCTAATTCATCCTATTGATGTCGCAGGTGTCTCATATCCTAGTGAGACGCTTTTAGGATGCTGATGTTCTGCAGATGTCTCATTAGGTTATCGCTAATACATCTCATGAGATTACATTGAGATGCCATTTCACAATTAATGTATAATTCAAGCAATTTAAAAATAATTTATGCAAAATGTCAGTACTAACTGAGAATTGTTTGAAAATTAGTAAAACTCCTTTTTACTTTATAATCTTTTATGTTGCATCAAAAAAATGTTTTCAAATTTTATTCAAAATTGAAATGTTTAATATAAATTTATTATTGCCAAAATTATGACCAAATTGCTAAAGAATATATGCGATGTTTTTTAAGCTATCATTCATATGAAATAAATTAGTAATTGCATGGCTTTTAATGTAATCCATTATCAATACTAGCAGTATTGTGTTAGTTATTGATAGTTTTGTCAGCGCAAAATATCTGCGTTTCTAATTGCTTTGCTGTTTGCATTGTTATATGCATCTGTGCCAAGCAATTGGGTCTGCAGAATCTTATGTGTTCTTTGTAGCAGCTTGGTCATTGCTATTTAATAAATTTGCTAATGATAATCTGTTGTATGCAGTTAAAACGCATTGAAATAGTGTATTTTGCTATTATAAATGGTGTTGTTGTGAGGGTCATTAACCTATCTCGGTTTCCTCTATTCTCAAAGTATCTCAAGCCCATCTGCTGAGACAGCCTGAGAACGTCTTGTTGAGACACGTGGTGTCTCAATGAGACATCCTAGAGATATTGTTTTGGACGGACATTAAGACAGATTTAGAATCGTTTTAGGATACATTGCGACGTTCTTCTGTTATCGCAATGATAGCAATTATGTCACAGTGAGATGTTTTTAGGATATCGTCAGGATTTCTCATTTTTGTCTGGGTTGTGATGTCCAAACTAAAGAAACTTAACAATGATGACAACTTTTACATAATGTATTTAGGCAGAACCAAGTTTTCTCTTACTGATTATGATTACTGGCAGCATTTAACTTATATTTTTCTAACATANGACCAAGTTGATAAAGATACATCTATATTGCTATTTATATTGAGACAATACATATATATGCGCTAAAACAAAAGTAGTGCGTAGATATACCTTTAAGTGCTATTACCCGTCAATTGACTACTTTGTTACTTAAGCTCAATATGTTTTCAGGATACACTATTCATAAAAAAATTATTTTATTTTATCTTGCTATAAAAATTGGTTTCTACATATTAACTGAAAAATAGACTCTTATAAAAATCTTAGCTTATATTTTGCTGCATGTTTTGTATATTTGGTGCAATATATTAACATTTATAATTGGTCGACCAAGTTGATAAAGATACATCTATATTGCTATTTATATTGAGACAATACATATATATGCGCTAAAACAAAAGTAGTGCGTAGATATACCTTTAAGTGCTATTACCCGTCAATTGACTACTTTGTTACTTAAGCTCAATATGTTTTCAGGATACACTATTCATAAAAAAATTATTTTATTTTATCTTGCTATAAAAATTGGTTTCTACATATTAACTGAAAAATAGACTCTTATAAAAATCTTAGCTTATATTTTGCTGCATGTTTTGTATATTTGGTGCAATATATTAACATTTATAATTGGTCGACCAAGTTGATAAAGATACATCTATATTGCTATTTATATTGAGACAATACATATATATGCGCTAAAACAAAAGTAGTGCGTAGATATACCTTTAAGTGCTATTACCCGTCAATTGACTACTTTGTTACTTAAGCTCAATATGTTTTCAGGATACACTATTCATAAAAAAATTATTTTATTTTATCTTGCTATAAAAATTGGTTTCTACATATTAACTGAAAAATAGACTCTTATAAAAATCTTAGCTTATATTTTGCTGCATGTTTTGTATATTTGGTGCAATATATTAACATTTATAATTGGTCGACCAAGTTGATAAAGATACATCTATATTGCTATTTATATTGAGACAATACATATATATGCGCTAAAACAAAAGTAGTGCGTAGATATACCTTTAAGTGCTATTACCCGTCAATTGACTACTTTGTTACTTAAGCTCAATATGTTTTCAGGATACACTATTCATAAAAAAATTATTTTATTTTATCTTGCTATAAAAATTGGTTTCTACATATTAACTGAAAAATAGACTCTTATAAAAATCTTAGCTTATATTTTGCTGCATGTTTTGTATATTTGGTGCAATATATTAACATTTATAATTGGTCGACCAAGTTGATAAAGATACATCTATATTGCTATTTATATTGAGACAATACATATATATGCGCTAAAACAAAAGTAGTGTTTAAAAGCTATTCGTCAAAATAGTTGATACATATGACAACCTGGCATTCCCACAAACAGGCTTACTGCAAATTCTGCACAAATTCACAGTTCTATTCTTTTCGCAATGAACATTAATCTAACATGTGACTCGCTTTTGCAGAGTTGGGGCAAAAGGGCATTGAGTAGTCCGAATATCAACGTCTTTCCTGAGCTCTTTGGACAGTTGTTGCAAAAAATGCATCTACTGATATCAGAATGGGTTTTTTGTACAGCACCCATGTGTTCACCCCAGCAATATCCAAAATATTAAAAAACGGCCAATGGCCAGGGTCTACAGCCCAATTTTGTCGAATTTTAACACCACATACTGTCTAGTAAATCAACTGCATATTTTTTATTACTATAAAATAAGACACTTTCAAGCTTCTTCTTACCGTCTTCTTGATAAACAGCGTCACTGTGCTGTGTAGAAAGTATAGGCACAACTCTTTTGGGTTTCGCTTGATATCTGGAAATGTGCAACTTGCCACTTTGGTACATTACAGAATCATAGCCTAAATTTTGGGGAGGAGGATGTTCGCGACGATTTGAACGCACGGTTCCAATTATTGCTGTTTGGAAGTGGAGCAGAAGATGAGCAAGTTGTTTAGAAGTAAAAATATTATCAATAGTTGCATTGTATCCTTTGTTGTTCAGAGGTTCCATAAGTGTTTGCACATATGTACCAAGTGACACATGTCTGTTCTCATATTTTCCAAGATAGGGCTTGATATTGTAGCAATATTTTGATGAAACATCAGTTAATGTCCAAAATTTTATGCCAAATTTATCCGGCTTTGCGGGCATATATTGCGTAAAACGGCAGCGTATTTTAGTCTGAAATAACTGTTCATCAATAGTCAAGAATGATGATGGGTGGTAGCAATGTTGAGAATTGGCTACAAAGTGATCGAAAATAATTAAATAAGACAAAACTATTGTCATGTAGAAGCCTTTTTTCTTTCTCGTTTTTTGCGGGACAGTGTCTTATTGAATATGGGACATCCATATGTCGTTGACCATAGTTTTTCAAATGGATAATTTCGTCGATATGTAATTCCTTTTAGGCACATTAGTTCCACGAATTTTTCTAGTTCATCTCTTGTTAGATTCCAATCATTTATCCTTTCATTTGTAAAAACATTTGTACAATCAACAATAAAATTTAGCATCCAATTATCAAAGAGAAGATTCCATGCGTCTAATTGAGTTATGATGCTAGCACAAGCTCGTGTTACACCTTTAAATTGGCTTACTATATTTTGTGGTTTACCTCCCTGTGTATTTTCTATTTTTGTCCATTCAGTTCCATCTCGCTCTCAAAGTGAATTATTTTCTTCGTGACTGCTATGTGACAAGAGGTCTAAATCTTCATCACTGCTGCTTGTTGAATATGAAATATCATGTAATAACTGTTCATCATTATTCTCCTTTATCTCTTCTAAATTTTGTCATCTCCAGTCATCACTTGGAAGATTTATCATTGTTTGCAGGAAACATTGAGCTGACATTCGTTGAGACGTTAAAAATGGCAAATAATACTGGTATGTTTGAAATCTCTACACCTTTGCAGCAATTCTATCAAATGAAATTGGAGTATGTTTAGTAGTCCATGATAATTGGGTACAATTAGCTGAGAAACTCTTGCTGCAAAATATTCATACCTTTTTGAAATATTTGCACAAACTATTCAAAGACTTTTTATTATTGTAATAGGACAATACAATCTGTCTACATGAATAATTTATGTTTTAAATATCATTTATAATATGTTACTAAGGTTTTGGATATATTTGTAGTAATTTACAATTTACTAATTTTATGTATATCAAAAGTCCGGCGCTTCATGTGTTAAACACGTTTTCTTTATTTTTTATTTGTATTAAAATATAGTGAATTATATAGAAATACTAATATAAATATTACAGAAATAAAGTATTAAATAATTCAAATTATAGCAAGTCACAAAATGTAATTAAAGGTATTTTGCTCACACATTCTTTATTCAGAATGACCCTCAGTCCTGTTCTTTCCTCTGTTAATGGGTGTTAAATTGGGAGGTGGAAATGCGGTGGTCAGGGTTTTGACTGAGCCATTGGAAAAGTGGGCTGAAATTGAAAAAAAAATATTCTCTTAGTTGTAGTGAATGCTATGCAATTTCTTAAACAACGTTTTGGCATTGTACATTTGTATTATATTACACTTGAAAAACTCCATTTAGAATTTTCAATTTCAGCGAGCAGCTTTTTTTTAGAGATTTTTAACATCCACAAATTTAGTCTGGCATGGAGCAAAATTCTAAAAACTTTCTTAATAATCGTCATAAAAATGGGCCTATTGGAATTAAATGGGTTGGGCAAAATTCAGGCCTGGCAAGAATTGGGCCTAAGTTTTGGTTGGAGTTGCTAAGGGATAAGAAGAAAAGAAATTTCTAAAGATCATCCTACCACGAAAGAAAGGAAATGTTTTCCATTGAAACTAGTATCAGTTAACAGTGCAACAGCCTCTAGTCGAAATCCCCTCGCCTACTGGGCCGCTGAGCACATAAGGGTGTTATCCAACCTTAGTAATGGCTGTATAGGTGGAGGGAAAAATAATTCACTTTTCATATAGGAATATTTGCAAATTTTGGTAATCTTAGTAAGATTACTAATAGTGCACCTAATAAGAATAACCTGTATTTGCAAGATCGTACTGACTACTAATTTAGATCAATAATAATATATCAATGTTTTATTATCTATATCATGTTAATCTTCATAATATAACTAATAATTCTAATTTGTGTATCCATAAGTAATACAATAAACTAAAATAAATAATTCATTGTCAAACCAAAAATAAACATTACTTTCACCAAATGGAAGTCTTTGGAAAAAAATGTTTTTGTGATTTTCGACCAAGTTCCGAGTCCAACTGATTCACAGCAGCTTTTACTCATCACATTTATTTGCGGCAACCATTCTTATCAATACATCTAAAGAAAAATATTATATTTATATTAGGATATTCATTGCATGCTAATGTTAACTAATATTCTAATGGAATTGTATTAAATATGATCACAACACACAATTAAAGTTTAAACAGTACAAAAACTTAAACAATATTAATATAAGAATTTCTAAGTTCCAAAATTTTTCAAAGATGATGAAACCTAAGTAAACTAACATATAAAGGGCTGTAGTAAGAAAGGATCTATTCAATAGTAGGTTTTTGAATTTTGTATTTTAACACAAATTAACAATTTTAGGTCTTAACGCTATCTCCCCTCCCCTGATAAATTCCATCCAATATAACCGAATTAAACTTACCTGGATTGAATTTTATATTATTTTGGTTTCCCCATATAAAAAGATTTTCTATATCATTATTTAGTGACTCAAACTATGTACTTGTAATCTTGACATCCTCATGATGTATTAAAGCAACAATCTGGTAAGTCATTTAGAAATATCAACAATAAAAGCGGCTCCAGGCAAGAACCTTGCAGCACTCCACTCGTTACAGACTTAGTTGAAAACAAATGATTATTTAAGAACAAGCTCTGTTTACTATTAGTGAAACAACTTGCAAGAAGCTTCAGAAATTTTCCACTAATGTCAATGTCACTTAATTTAATTATTAGTAATCCATGTGGCACTGTGTCAAAATCTTTGCTAAAATTCAAGTATAGATTTGCCAAGCTAATATTTGCAGTATTAAGATTAAGTATTTCTTCAGTATAACCCAGCAATTAAGTAATGGTCGATCGATTACGACAAAAACCATGGTGTTTGAGAGTTAATATGTTTTTAACAATTGGTAAAAGTACATTAACAGTCATCTTCTCAAATATCAACGAAATTTTTGGCAAAATTCCGATTGACCGATAGCTGATTACTTCTGATTTTGAAGCACCTTTATGAATTGGTAGACTTTAACAATTTTCCAACATGTTGGATAATATTCATCAGATAAACATTTCCTAAATAAGTTATATAAATGAACTGCTATAGATGAACTCTAATTTTTTCGAAATTTTAGCAGGAATACCATCCAATCCACAACATCAAGTTCATTATGAACACTTGGATTAATTGGTGATAAAATTTCATTTTATACTCGTAAGTTGATGTAAAATAGTTATTGAAAAGATTACAAGCAGGGGCACAGCTAACCGGGGGTGATGGGGGTGATGCACCCCCCCGAATATTTTTTCTCAGAGGGCAGCAAAATGACCATTTAACAGATGTTGCGTTCATTTAATTTTCCACTCATTTTCTAAATTTACAATGCAGTCAGTCTATCTCTTTCAACATTTTTTTGAAATATATATTTGAATAAGAGATTTGTGTTTTCTGTGGAAATGTAACTCTTGAATCTCAGCCATTACAAGTGTGACACAAAATCTATATTTTCGACCTATTTCATTTGTTCAATTCTTCAAATTTAAACAAAAGATTAGCCTTAATCAGTTTTTCATATGGACATGAACATATCAATTCCATTCCACTTTCAGATTGTGAAATAAAAATTCAAAAAACAGACCCTCCTCAACACCATAGAAAATGTTAAACACACTGTAAATGTGCTTAGGGGATTAATTGGTGATAAAATTTCATTTTATACTCGTAAGTTGATGTAAAATAGTTATTGAAAAGTTTACAAGCAGGGGCACAGCTAACCGGGGGTGATGGGGGTGATGCACCCCCCGAATATTTTTTCTCAGAGGGCAGCAAAATGACCATTTAACAGATGTTGCGTTCATT
>CABFPE010000148.1:841924-860996 GCA_900660155.1 Hofstenia miamia | reverse complement strand
TATATATATATATATATATATATATATAATGTTTTATATGTATATGTATATATGTATATGTATAATTCTTATGGCCAATCCTGCGAATGTCTTTGCTGTAATTATTAAGACCAAGAAAATGCAATATTACAACAATATTATCATGGTTTTCTTTTGCTCTATCAAACACAAGATGAAATAGAATCTTTCTGTAGACGTATTCGTATAATATAGGGACGTGCAGTTCTTTCCGTTGCAGTCACTACCTGAACTATAGGAGATTGCCTTTTTGTGTTGATTCTGTACACTAATCAATTTACATTTGGAAAATCTGAAAAGAATTTTGCGTTATTATGCAAAATAAACCTTGCATTTAGAGCAGTAAGTTTGCATTTTCACGGAGCAAGGGTTAGTTTTATATATGCCTTGAGTTTTACATTAGATGCCAGTTACCAAAACCATCTGTTCTCATATCATTGGCGGTCGAGTTCTACGTTGAAGTTCTGCCGCGGTTTTTAAGTGGTTTCTGGTAATAAAGTTTTACTACGTTAGAACTAATATAATATCATACTAATATTGCATTTTAATAATTTGCTTGACAGTAGTAAGAAGTGGGTCGTACGACGTGGATATTCGACCTTTTGACCTTGGCGGGCATGGCTATGATGTAATTGTGTACTTTGGCCGTCTGTTATCTTTGACGTCATTTGGAATAGAATGGTTTTATTTTGGGAAGCAATTTTGTTTGCAGTCTATTGTTTAAATGTAGCCAATTTTTCTATTCATAATACATAATTTTTAAATACCATTGAAATTCTATATGCAAAAATATACGTTTTTGGAATTACATAATAAGTATTTTCATATATAAATAATTTTTTAATATTGAGGGTAATAAACACATTTTACAGACAACGCATGTCAATTGCAAAAATAAAAACTTTTTAATCGATAAGTATTTCCAAGTAAAAATAATTTTTAAAATATAAATACATGCTTTCACAAGCCGTCTGTGTATCTCTGACGTCATCGGAATAAGTTTTGTTGGCAAACACATTTGTTTGCGGTTATTGTTCAAAATGTAACCAATTTTTTTACTTGCTTATTTACGTGGAATAACTTAGCTTACATGTTTTATTTTCTTTACATACTTCATACTTGCATTTTGTTAATGTATGTGACTTGCTTATTTATGTGGCTTAATTTACTTTACATACTTGTTTTTTTTATTAACACACATGGCATTGGAAAATACCACATCACACATTAATTTAGTTTAAATTGTTTATTTTACATACTTGTTTATTATTAACATACATGACAATGGAAATACCACATTAATTTAGTTTACATGTTTATTTTACATACTTGTTTTATTCGGTAAAATTTAATAACAAATGTTTGAATCAGAGAGATAATACTCATTAGAAGTGTAATGACTTATTTCGGTAATAAAGCAAAATAATTTTTCGGAAAAAACCAAAAACTAGTTTATGCAAAAACTCGCAATTTCTCATATTTAATAAACGTACGTGGTAAAACCCACATACGTGTTTAAGACAAGACAAAAATGTATTTTATTCTAAACTTTGCTTATAATGACTATATGTATATCTTACTATTGAATTTGGCTATTGCATTAGTTTATCATCATTGTTGCTGAGGGAATTCTGTAGGAAACAAATGCAATGTGTATTTGCACATTATGAATTTCACATGATTGCATCTAAATTAATGATTAATAAATTAAGTGATAGATCACAGTATAAAACACATGATAAATAAAAGTTTAAACAAATTCAATTAAAATGTGTATTAACAAACAAAAAACATTTCTATTTATGATAATGTCTATAATAAATTTAACATCGGACTGCAAATCCGCAGCAATTTATTAAAATGTAATTGATTCCGTTTTAAAAGAAATATCTGTAAAACTAACTAGAGATAATATTAAGAATCAAATCAATATCTGAGATTTAATTATAAAAATAGCTTACCAAAAAGTTTGAAATTTTTCATAGTAGTTGTCTTTGTTTCAACAATGTGAAATTACATTATGCCGGCTGTGCATATTCTTATGTGTTGAAAGTTGCATGCTTTAATAATGTCAACATAGTTTTTATCTAATGCCATTGTTCAACTATCAGAATGCAACAAATTATAAAAACGGTATTGCCGTGTAAAATTCCATCTATATGAGAATGGGTTTGAGTCGGGTGTTCCTGTAAATTGTAGATTGGGAACAAGTGCTAGAGCAATACGTCGAATTGGTTCATTTGGAAATACATTTTCTTTTGTTAGAGAGTTTTGACCAGGCGGAATAATAAATGTTCTTGTGAGAATTCGCATAAAATGGTATGTTGCTGGTGTAGTTAATAACGTTTTTTCAATTGCCAGATGCACACTTTCTGTANTTAAGTATTTATTGTATTACTGTTCTGCCCTTTGTTGGGCTTGTGTTAGTTTAAACAGCAATGTTTGAACTGATTATCAATATAAATTTGATGTATTGCATATAAAAGTAATGCTTGAACAATCATGGGCAACATGAAATAATGTTGTTATGACCTAAAAATAGTGCTTTTTTATTCAGAAAAAACAACCAAAAAGCAACCTAATTTGACGTTGTTGAAACAATGTTGTTTAGACCTGTCAAAAGGGTACCATTTCAATGTTAAAACAACCATTAAAAAACAACTAAAAAACAACGTTGTTTAGACCAAAATTTGTTATCTGGGCATAGGGGTTCATTTGCAAAATTCTTTCAACACCAAAATTATGTATACAGTTTTTTTGTAGTAGATAATTTGAAACATGAGCAAATTTTAAGTGAGGGTCCTTGGAATAATGAACGCGATCTTCTACATGTCTAATCTCATCTACTCCCAACATCTTGCAAAGGTACAATGAATGAAACTCATTTTCTTTCTAGTCTTTTATAATTTTCCGTTGCTTATTAATGTATAGCTTTGAGCATGTTTCACCCAAAACGATCACCTCCAGTGATTTGCCTATTGGAGAATCAAAATCTAGTGTTAGACGTATACTTGCACCACTTAATTCGGGGTAGAGTACCTCATTATTTGCCTCCGCAATACTGGTCAAATCAANATCTTCTACACGTCTAATCTCGTCTACTTTTTTACTCCCAACATCTTGCAACGGTACAATGAATGAAACTCATTTTCTTTCTAGTCTTTTATAATTTTCCGTTGCTTTTTAATGTATAGCTTTGAGCATGTTTCACCCAAAACGATCACCTCCAGTGATTTGCCTATTGGAGAATCAAAATCTAGTGTTAGACGTATACTTCCACCACTTAATTCGGGGTAGAGTACCTCATTATTTGCCTCTGCAATACTGGTCAAATCAAAAACCATAATTGCATGCTTATTATAATCTGAGTATGGTATACCAGTTACATCATTCAAACCCAACGCCTTTACAGAATGAAAGTATGCATAATTATTTTCACCCACAGTCATTGGTGTGAATGCAATATTTGATCCAACCCGTGTTATAGTAACTTGGCGCAGACCTCTAAATCTATATGAGAAGGGGTTTGAGTCGGGTGTTCCTGTAAATTGCAGATTGGGAACAAGTGCTAGAGCAATAGGTCGAATCAGTTCATTTGAAAATACATTTTCTTTTGTTAGAGAGTTTTGACCAGGCGGAATAATAAATGTTCTTGTGAGAATTCGCATAAAGTGGTATGTCGCTGGTGTAGTTAACAACGTTTTTTCAATTGCCAGATGCACACTTTCTGTAACGCATAGCTTCCTTAGACTCAATGTCGCATCTGTAATTTCTGTTTTGTAGTATACAGCGGGGGTGGTNTTTGCCTCCGCAATACTGGTCAAATCAAAAACCATAATTGCATGCTTATTATAATCTGAGTATGGTATACCAGTTACATCATTCAAACCCAACGATTTTACAGAATGAAAGTATGCTTGTGCATAATTATTTTCACCCACAGTCATTGGTGTGAATGCAATATTCGATCCACCCCGTGTTATAGTAACTTGGCNACAAGTGCTAGAGCAATACGTCGAATCGGTTCATTTGAAAATACATTTTCTTTTGTTAAAGAGTTTTGACCAGGCGGAACAATAAATGATCTTGTGAGAATTCGCATAAAGTGGTATGTCGCTGGTGTAGTTAAAAACGTTTTTTTCAATGGCCAGGTGCACACTTTCTGTAATGCATAGCTTCCTTAGACTCAATGACGCATCTGTAATTTCTGTTTTGTAGTATACAGCGGGGGTAGTGGTAGAATTGGAAATTAGTGAAAAATCATCCAATGATCATAAAAGTTTGAGACGAAGGCTAACTCCCGGTATCAATAATTTTTCATTTTGAAAAAAATCCACAGCTACAGATCCATAGATGTTTAAAACTTTGCTTTTCTGTGTTAGAGCCAAACCCTGAAATTGTCCATCTTGGCTATTACACTTATCTATAAATTGATCAGGACGTTTTTCAAAATAATATCCACTTGGTGTTAAAANCGCTGGTGTAGTTAACAACGTTTTTTCAATTGCCAGATGCACACTTTCTGTAACGCATAGCTTCCTTAGACTCAATGTCGCATCTGTAATTTCTGTTTTGTAGTATACAGCGGGTGTGGTGGTAGAATTGGAAATTAGTGAAAAATCATCCAAGGATCGTAAAAGTTTGAGACGAAGGCTAACTCCCAGTATCAATAATTTTTCGTTTTGAAAAAAATCCACAGCTACAGATCCATAGAGGTTTAAAACTTTGCTTTTCTGTGTTAGAGCCAAACGCTGAAATTGTCCATCTTGGCTATTACACTTATCTATAGATTGATCAGGACGTTTTTCAAAATAATATCCACTTGGTGTTAAAATTGAATTTTCTTGTGCTGCACTCTTTAATAGTTCTGTTGTCATCATTACAGTATGTGGCCAAACTGCATCACCTGTTTGTATTAAAACTCCATTAGCATAAAGATTATAATCACTAAATAATGAATGTAGGGGTTGTTTCCTAGACAAACGTGATCCCGTTTAGTAGCATCAGTAACATCCCAGATACAATCACTCTCGTCATTGCGTAAAATTTTGACTGATATAGCCAAATGTATACTTTGTAAATCAATGTATTCGTTTTGTTCTGAACCAAAATTAAATTCAATCATTGGACCTTTAAACCTTGATATTGGGAAATATTTTTGTGTGCTACCACCATTGAAGTTTAGCAAAACTTTATCTCGTTCAAAAATGTCCTAACACGAATGTGTGAAGGTGCTCATGACTGTACTCGAACTAATAAAAATTCCCAATGAGCATGTGTATTTATACTAAGTTCTTAAATATATCAGTTTTTTTATTCTAGGCATTTTTTGTTTCAGACTATCATGTTTACGCCTACTTTGTGCATTGACTAAACATTGTTTAACACCACGCTGTGTTTTGATAGTTTTGTTATTCTATCAGATGTAGATATTCCATTACCATTTTGACTAATTTCTTAGATTGCTTGTTTACTGTGTTTTTGCAACATTGCCAATTCTGCATTTTACCACTTTTTTACATTATCACCAGAGACTATGTCATTTACACCTGAAATTGCTTGATCCAAAATTCCTTCACCAACATTACTAATGACATTTTTTAATGGTGGTATCATTTTCACCACTAGTGGTATAGCAATATGTTCCGCTCATTTCACAATGCTAAAGCCTCTCTGACTAGTATTGCTAAAATAAGTTCGACCACTTGCCTGTTCACTATAATATTGCTCCATACTGAATGATCTGTTTGTTTATATTCTTTCCATATTTATACTAATCTATTCTAGTAAATGAACGTTTCCTAATAACTCATGTTAATTCATGGTTATAAAATTTTCCTGAAATTATTTCCCCATCACGGATTGACTTTATTTCATATGTAACAGGAATTGTTGAAAACACTTTGTTGATTTTGAAAACCTCATTTTGAAATTGTGGTAAATATCATCTTTGAAAAATATGGTCTGACTTTGAAATTCTATTTAAGTTACCATTATGAAATAATGCTTTATGTTGGCAACATGTATTAACACTCATTAATTTTCCAATCAAATATGGTACGACTTTTTTTTTCTCACAGAATTCGGATTCATTCCAATTGTATGATTTACACGGGAATTCAATACATTAAATATTTGTTGCACTTTGTTGTTGGTAAATTGTAGATATTTAAATAGAATTTCCTTTAGACTCATTAAAGCTCTTTCTGCGCAAACAGCCTTTATGTTTGAATTTGTACTATACAATATAATTATATTTTTTTTACGAAAAATTGAAAATTTCACCTCTGAATTCACCTCCACAATCAATCCAAATTTGCTTAACATTACGCCAGTTCTTAAATTTTTTAAAATCAGACAGCAATGACTAGATTTTCTATTTTGCAAAGGCTGTACACGGAATTTTTTAGATAAAATATCATAACAAACAAGTAAGTATTTTAATCCTCTATTGTACAAAGCAAGAGATTCCACTACTGCTAAGTCCATTGTCCAAATTTCATCAATTCCAAATGCAATAACACAGTGACGGGGAAATTTCCTCACAGTTCTCTTGTGTGTTGTATATACATCACTTGTTGCGAGAAAGTTTTTCACATTTTGCAGGGTAATTTTCGGAAATTTCAATTTAGCTTAATGATATAGTTCATTAATTCCACCAAAACTCGTTGATGATTTTAATGAGGTGTACAGTTGATGCAAGTGCTTATCCATATTCCAAACTAGTTCCATAATAGCAATTGCTTCGTATTTATATTTTTGTAAACGTTTTTGTTTTTAATCAAATGGTCAGGTATTGTGCCAATATCCTTTAAAATATCACACACAAGTTTTGACAGTCTTTTATTAGGTGTTTGTACATAATCGTTTAATTCGTTATATGACATTGAACCAGTGCCATTGTAAATCTTATCACCATGTAAAAAAACACCTGTATTTGGATTATTCTTTAAATGCATCATCATTATTATTATTACTGAAATTTAACATGTGGTGATGGTATTTTAGAAGTTTTTTCAAATCATCATCATTGTACTGGTGTTGTGCACCAGGGTAGGTGTTTTGAACAGAATTTAATTTTACTTGTATATCGTCCTTAATCGTTGATCTTTGTTGTGTAGTATCGTTTTTTATAACATTGCTGACAGTCTGATTGTAGTATTCTGTTAAATGATTGTAATTTTCCAAAGAAATCAGCACCATTTCAACTGTCGTCATTATAGAACAATGTGTAAAATAAATTTAATCATGCATTATATATACTCTTTCATAATGTGTAATAGACAATTGAAAAATTTAAGACCATTTGGAGTTTTTAATATTGAAATTTTTCGAACACTTGATTTTTTCAGTAGTGAGGTCTCTGCATATTGATGAAGATTTAAAAATGTTTTTCGTTCATCTCCTAGTGGAATGATTCCATGCTGGGTATTGTGGACAATGCCGCGAATTAAATTTAGAATTTCTTTGTCTTCCAGCAAAACTAAATTAGCTTTTCTAGAGCAGACCGTTAGGAACTAGTAAATGACAGACTCTTTGATTAAATGCACAGAATTTTTGCACTCCTTCAAGATTTCTAGATAGACGTAATTCGTCTGGTATGTCTTGAGCAAAATTTATAAACAAATAACGATATGGCTTACTAACTTTTTTTTTATATGCGGTATCAAATTCACGCATAATATTCATCTGAGCTCCTAGAGTTTTCACCAGTAAACGATCATGTACTGAGTTGAATAGAAACATTCCAGGAGCATTTTTTTGAATTAGAGTTGAATAGCATCCTTTTGAAAATATAGAATGTGTAATTAATACAATACCACAATTTAAATGTCTTCTGGCTATAACTAAATTAGCAAAAATTTGTGAATTCAAACATTCCTTGCCAAAATCATCAAAAATAATTAGACTGTTCTTAACATAATTTTCAGATATCACATTTTCCAAGTATTCATTGACAAATTCAACCTGATTCATTTTTGCATTTAATTTATTATAGACACCACTTTTGGAAATGACGATAAAATACTATTGACTTTGAGAACTTGTTAAAATAATTACGATCAATCAATTTTCCCAACAAATGTGTTTTTCCAGAGTTTGACAGGCCACTGAATATTAAAAAGACTTGACTAGCTCACAAGGGAACAACATTAAATGTTGACAACATATTCTCTTTAGAATGAATCTCTTTATGATTCAGAATATATATATATAAACTTAATTTCAGAATTGTAATAAAACCATGATAGAAATGCCAAAAGGAAATAATATTGTGTGAAAAGGCAAAAACTAAACACAAGAAGGAAAAATAAATATACCAAGAGCAGAAACTAAACACACAAAGGAAAAAATTAGTATACCAAGGACAGAAACTAAACACATGAAGGAAAAAATTAATATACCAAGGACAGAAACTAAACACATGAAGGAAATTTATTTTTTAAAATGTGTTAAATGTAAATGCATATAGATTCATTAATATTTCAGTAATTTTTACCACATTTTACATAAATAAACACACTAGTTGGTGGAGGTGATAAGAAAATTTATATTACCAATGTTAATTTGATAGTAATACTATTATTATCATCATTGCCATATATGTACACTGCTAAACATAAAAAGTAGCCAATCATAAAAACTCTATGTTTATAAATTTTATAGATATTTTAAAACTACTATTTACAATTTTGGAGATGACAACTAACGTATTTCTCAAATGCAGCTTTGATAGTGTTTTACAGAATTTTTCAGCAAAATATTGATAAACTTGTGAATTGTGAAGATATACCACTCCCAAACAACAAAATGTTGCATGTTCAGTTTCAACCTTCACAGGGACAGTGCACTTGTGACACATGTTTTGGATTGACCCTGCATATAGATTTAGATACTTCAAACTTCGAGTTGTGTGGAGAGAATATCCCTCATACATTTGCCACAGCACAAATTTTAAAAAATAACATTGATAGACTCTATGTGGAGGGGTTCCCAATAGACATTGCAATCCAGAAAATTTTCATGCTTATTGATGGAGAAATCAAAGACAATNGCACAAATTTTAAAAAATAACATTGATATACTCTATGCAGAGGGGTTCCCAATAGACATTGCAATCCAGAAAATTTTCATTCTTATTGATGGAGAAATCAAAGACAATAGATTGAATATTTTTCTTGATCATGGACATTTGTTAGAGTATTGTATATTAACCTGTGAATAAATGTATAGAAGTTATTTTGTCCCTAATTATATTATTATAGATAACATGCATCCATTATCTCATATTACACTAATTTAACTTAGTTGATGAGATGTATTACTAGAAATCTATCATTAATGAAACAAGTACAAATCATTTCTACAAACTCATTGTATAATAAATAGTATTATTAAATTTACTAAACTAACAATTACTATATTTCAATCATCATTCCCTCATTCTAAATTTGAATGGGAATTGCATGTTAAATTAATATCTAGGTAAAACATTGACATTTATCAGTTTAGAGAATACTATAGATTTTTACCTATTTCCAAAGAAAATGTAGGAGTTTAAAATTTTTTATATTAAAACTAATGTTTATGAAATGTAATAATTTATTAAACATATTAACATAAAAGTAGTACCCTAACTAAACTGTAATACAATATGTTTTGCAATAGCACTGTGCCCAATCCCCATGTCTTCTTTGTGGAAAAGTTTTTTATTGATCAAAACCTTGAAATTTGGACCCATGCACTGACGTAGCACTCAGGCAGAAAATAGTAAACAACATTATTAAGTCTAATCTTTACTGTGACACCATATCTTGTGTTCAACTGAACAGTGTCTTTGATTGTTAGCCAACGTTTTTTCAGAAGTTCACTAGCAGGACTCAGGGTTGAAAAAATACATTGTAATGACTGGGAATTGACATTATTGAAACATTGTAAAACATTGTCATCTTCAATAGTGTTGGAGATTGGGAAGACAATAATTGCATTAATATTGACTACAGGACATCCTCACTTGTATTGAGTCTTTCATTTTTCTTTTACATGTGCAGGAGGAGAGACCATCATATCTTGTGTTAGCAGATTATAGTTTGAGGCTGGTGGAGGAGTTGTACATAACTCGTCAAATAGATTGCCAAGTGAACCAGATGCTATGATTTTAACAGACATTGCAATGAGAAAAATGAATTTGCGTAGAAGAAAAATAATGATTTTATCTGATGATTTGGGTGAATATATAGGTTGATTTGTTTAATCAGTCAACACACCATGATGTCACTACAACACCAGTAATTTCCACTTAATGTAATATGAATAAAAAAATTGGTTACATTTTAAAAAATAGACTGCAAACAAATGTATTTATTTTTGCAATCAACATGTGTTATCTGTGAAACATATTTATTACCTTCAATATTAGAAAATTATTTATGTTTGAAAATACTTATAAATTATGTAATTCCAAAAACGTATATGTTTGCATATAGAATTTCAATGGTATTGAATACCACTGAACACTGAGTGCTGAAAATTTATTCTGCTATTAAATTGAAGACAACTGGAATATGACTAAAAACAAATAGACCATTACTTAAAACCTTGAATATACATAGTATAAATATGAAAATCATCATTATTCAATCAGTACATTATGACACATGTGTATTTATTTGATTTTCATAAAGTAAATGTAGTATAAAGGGTGTCCATAAAGTCTGGACACAATAAAATTTCATACTTTCACCACTATCAAAATAAGTGAACTGCTTTCCAGATAAAGTACATTAAATTGTTAAATTAAGCCTCCATAGCCACTGAAAACTATAAGGTTAAATCTTTTTTGAAGCATGGATGCAAAAAAATATAATTAATTTTAAAGCCTCATTGAAAAATGTTAATTTTCCTGTGACTGGACTTTAAGGACACCCTGTATAGTGATGATTAAATTTAATTTAGTGATATGGGTCGCAAAACACACAGATAAAATCATTTTATGCATTTAATTTTTGACTTTTTACGTTTGTTAGAGTTCATAGGACCTTGAAAAATATGTTTTTGAAACTAGTAATAACTAATAAGTGATTTTTACTGCTATGAATAAGAAATAGTTCAAAAAATAGAATTATTTTAGCACTGCCTATTGCACTGCTTTGGTATTCTAAAATTCTAGTTTTCTGGGATGAAATGTATTTTCTACATTTCAAATGATATTGGAAAATTAGAGATATGAGTAAGTGGCGTGGGCCAAACACACTTTAACTACACTACTGCAAAATTGAATGGATTTTAAATTTATCATTAAAGGTGATATTCAAAATTAATGTGAGTAGAGTGAAATTTTGTGTAGAGGCCTCTTAAATATCAAGCAATTTTGTATTATATTAATATTGTTAGTTGATTTTCATGCTGTTTCCTTAAGAAAACAACTACAGTGAAGACAATTAACAATTAGCCATTCAAGTTGTATCTATGTTGTGCTGCATGACATTGTAATGGTGGGTCAATAGCTGATATACTTGGATTGAAGTGAAGTGTAATGGTAAATTTTGTGAAATAAATGTAATGATAACTTTCTCACTAATTAAATTTTTCACAATTCAATGTTATCATAGGAAAAACTTAAATTTTCTATAAGGAAATGATTTATTGTTCATAGCATAGATTTCATTGTTTAATGTATATTTATTATATATATATATATATATATATATATATTTAGGTATATATGTATATAGGTAAATATAGGTAGCTAAGATGGAAGCAATCATCAAAGTCATGCCAATGAAATCATTTAGTTAAGACACAGTTGTGCCATAACTATTTAATTTAATTGGGCTGATTAAATTGTGTAGTTAAGACAACAATTTTTCCATTCCACAATTTTCTGACAAAGTCAGGTGAAAAGTTGGAGCTGTGTCTTAACTACATGATTGAATTGGCCCAAATAAGTCAGGCCAATTAAATCTTGCAGTTAAGACATGGCATAAGTAGCACTAAAAATTCTCTGACATGTTGAAATTTTGAATGCAAGCATGTCACTCAAGTAAAATTGGCACAGCTTCAAATTTAAGAAAGAATAGAACCTTTTTGTTATTTTTGACAAAACCTATTAAATTATTGCAGCAATGCATCTTTTACAAGGAAAAGAGGATCTTAATATATTGAAGTCCATTTGTAGCATAATGCTGCTAAAGAAAAAAGAAGATCAGATGATTAGTCAAAACTAAGATCAAATTATGATTAGTGATTAAAAACAATTTAAGTTTAATTATCAGATTATCTTTGTAAATACAACCAATTATTAATATAGCAAATTAGTACTTGTTGTCAAATTTGACCAAACAAAGGGGGCGAATTCACTTCCATTATTTTTAGCCATTTTTGGCAAATGATATATATTTGAATTTTGAATGACAGGTACTTTTTGGAAGTTAACTATAAATATGCGAGAAATCATTTTGGAAATTGTTGAAGTAAATTCTTTGAAAATCTTATCTTTAGATTTTATATTGGTTCGCTTATTTATACAGATTGTCAAGCTAAAAGGCAAATGCAGTAGTAGTGCTTTGGGCACATATCAAGAGTGACTCAAGGGTCCTTGATCCAAACCATGAACCTGCATTTATGTTAGGAATATATGAATAGGAGTTTTTCTCTGTTTAGCTAATAATGTATATTGGCAAAAGGGCTGGATAGCCTACTGTAGGTTATACATATGTCATCTTATAGACTTAGGTGACCTATAATAGACCAATAAGTAGACTGAGCATGTATTATGTTATTTAAATGTAAGGTAGGAAGCTCCATGTTATTATGTAACTTATTTTAATTAACTTATCTGAAGCCAATAGTTTTTGGTAATGGTTAAAGTAATTATTATTAAGCAGCTAGTGACATTGCAAGGTTGAGAAGTGACATAAATACACATTACAAATTGAGTTTAAGTCAGTTACAACTAGCATTGAGAAATACACTGAGTTAGGATAGGGAACCACTTAATTGGCAATGGAAACACAAGTGAGGTGATTCAGAGATTGGAGTCAGATGGAGGCCATACCCAAATCACAGAGCAGAGCTACATTGGCGGAGTACCTAAACAGTATCCAGTTACTTTAGTTAAGTGAAGATTAACAAAAACATATACAACCCTACCTGATTAGAATGAAGAACAATAATTTAAAAGAATAATTTAATCTACATTAACACTTGGTAGCAGATGCTACATGGCGACCACGACAGTTAAAGAACAAGAGAAGAAGAAGAATCAGTCCAACATCCAAACTCAGAACTTAGAATCAACAAGTAACTAGAGCAACCAAAGTAACAGAAAACATGCAAGGAAGCAGATATAGCATACAGCTAGCTACAAGACAACAACTACAACTATACCTAATGTAAAGCAGGTGCCAGACAAAGAGTTACACCAATCTGCCAGCCACTACTATTTGTACTTAAAGAAGACAAATACACAAGGAAAAAAAGATAGCGCCAAGAGAGGCACAAATAAAACAACCCCCACCTCAAGGAGAGCGCACTCAGAGACAGACGTATCCCCCATAGAATTGGAAACCCTACACATGTCCCCAGAAATGGGATCCAATGAATTTCTAAACATCCTATAACAAATGAATGAAACAGAGACAATATTGAGATCCGAGATACAACAATTAATGGAAAGAATGTCAACATTGGAACAAGAAAATTAGAATGCATTAAGCAAACTAAAAATTGAAATGGATAACCAAAGCAAAAACTTCCAAAGAGACATTAAGGCGTTAATGAACCAGTTGGGACAGTCAAATAAAGCTTTCCTAGAACAAAACCAGAAATGGGGGAAGATATGTCAACAATTGGAGGACTCAAATAGGAAACTAATCCTAGACAATGACATTCAAGCCCAAGAGATAGAACAGCTGAAAGACAAACTCAGATCAACAGAACTGGAAAGAGATGAAAATCAAGAAAATCAGAAATGAGAAATAGAAGATCTGAGATGGAAATTAAAAAGGCTATGAGAAAACAGGGAAGAAAACCTGAAGGTAACAGCAATGCATGAAATGATAATTAAACAGAGGAAAGAAAGGAGCTTACAAGCATCACCCATGAACTATAAAAAACACTTCAGAGAAATGGAGGAAAAAGAGAAAAGAAAGATCATCAATGAGTTAACAAGAGCAGTAAAAAATCAACTCACAACTAGTGAACAAATGAATAGACCAAGGAAACCAGTCTACGAAAATTTGATGTTGCCAGAAAATAGTCACAATGACACAATACCATGCAAGGCAACTCTGCCAAAGTTCAATGGGAAGGTGGACAGCTATAACCTGACATTTCTAGAATGGCTACAAATGTTTGAGAATATGATGGCGGAGAGGAAAGTGAACCAAAGGGCACCAGCCACAAGGTTGCCACTATATCTAACAGGGGAGGCATCCCAACATTACTTGCTTCTGGATGCAGATACAAAATGAGACTATAAATTGCTAATCAGAGATTTCATAGATTACTATGAAAATGAGAGTTTTAAAAATCAATACTGAATCATATTAAATTCAACAAAGATGGATGACATCCAAAACTACATCCAACAAGTAGAATGACTACTGACACTTAGCTCAAGTGGAAATACGTATTTAAAGTACAATCTTTTTTCTCACATTTGTAAGGGCATGCCAGAGAACATCCATACACAATTTGAAATCAAGTGTGACATAGAGGATAAGTTGGAGAAGCTGATCAGGAAAGCTGTAGACATACAGGCAACAATAGAGAATAACGCCTGCATCTATGAGAAAGCAATATGGAACAAGGAGAAACTGACAGAATGGCGAAATAGCAACAAACCACAAACACGGAACACCAAAATTTAAGAGGAAAAGAAGGTGGAGAAATTCATCAACATAAACAAGAATGGGAAATCAAAGAAAGTGGAGAAAGAGACATAAAGTGCTATGCTTGTGGACAGAAGGGGCACAGAACAGATGAATGTAGAAAGGAAATTAATATGATCAGAGAAGAAGAAGCATATTATGACAATGAAGACATAATCAAATCTGAATCAGAATTGGTAGAGGACCCCAAACAGAGAAAGAATTAGAAAACTAGTCAGAGCACTGACTCTAAAAAACCAAGCACCTATAATGATCATGATGAACTTGGACAACATTAACATGATAATGATAATGATAAATGGAATATTAATGAAGGCAACAATTGATACAGTAGCACCACATTGATAATAACGGATGAGGGCATGACAAAATTGGGATTTAAATGAGAAGGTTTACAATGTTTGAGCAAAAGACTAATTAATGCATCTGGAAAGTACATTGACACAAATGGCAAGATTGAGGCAGTACAAATTAGAATAGCAAATACAACCTTCAAGCAAACACTAGTAGTAATAGACACACATAACAACTTACTGCATTATGAGGTGATACTAGGGGATGATTTCCTGATGAAGAATGGATGTGTAATAAATTACTCTGACAGAACAATGAAAGTAAGAGAAGAGGAAATCAAAATTGAAGAGCAAAAAGGAAAACCATCAACAATAGTCTTCAAACTGGAGGAAGATATAAAGCTACAACTGTATCAATGGAAAATCCACAGAGTGAAAACAGAAGAAAAAATAATGCAGATATAATGATTTATAACAACAAAGGGATCAAATCAAAAAGAGTGTCGATGCCATCAAGCATGTGCACAATAAAAAATGGCAGAGGAAAGGTCTTAATACTAAATGCAACAAATCGTAATATCAACGTGAAGAAAACAAATGTACAAACATTTGGACAATATGTCAAATCTAGTATCAAAGCTATTTGGAGAGCAATGGAAGACATTGATGAGCAGAGTAGTTTGTATGGTCAACTCAAGGAATTACAATTGAAAACAGGAGGTACTCCACACTGCTGACTTGAGGGTGAGTGGACAAAAACCATTGATGTAGTGAGTACTCCCCACAGCTGACTCGAGGGCAGAGGGATGAAAGTCAAAGAAGAAGACCAGTACAAGATACCCAAACTGTTGAAGGAATACCAACATTTGAGCAGAGCACAATTACAACAACTTTGAGAGGTGCTAGAGAGACACAAACAGATATTCAATTATGGAGAAATAAGTGTGGGACAAGCAATAGGCAAAACATACAGGATCATTACAACAACAAACAAGCCAACAAAGTTGCCAGCAAGGCGAGTACCAGAGCAAATGAAGGACAAATATAACAGGATACTCAATGAATTAATTGACAACAAAATAATATTAATCATGAAGCAGGGAGACAAACACAGGCTATGTATAGACTTCTGGAAGCTCAATGAAGTAACAAAAAAGGATTCGTTCCCTCTGCCCAGGATAGAAGACATGCTATATGAGGCAAGTAAACACAAGTACTTTACATCAATAAATCTATGCAAGGCGTATTGGCAGGTGAGAATGGAAGAGGAAGATATAGAAAAGATGGTGTTCATAACTCCATATGGCTTGTATGAATGGATATATATGGCATTTGGCCACAACTTTTCAAAGATATATAATGAAAGCGCTGAAAAATAAGAAATGCAAGATGGAGGACAACATAAATGCATACATCGACGACATCAATGTGACTAGTGACACGATTAAGGAACACCTGCAGAAAATGGAATGAACACTATCAATCCTGCAAAAAGCGGGCCTGAGAATTAATGGAAATAAATGTGACATCTTAAAAGAAAAAATCATATTTCTAGGATGAGTAATCAAAAAAGGGCGGACATGTATGAAGGACAATGCAAGAGACATGATCAGGAGAATAGAGAAACCAAACAGCAACAAGGACATCCAAAGAATAATGGGTTTCTTCAATTATTATGGCACTTTTATCCCCAAAATCACAGGGAAGACTGCCAAGATGACGTGGCTGATGAGGAAGTCAGTACCATTTGTATGGACATGGCAGGAGCAGGAGGAGCTAGACAAGATAAAAGAAGAACTAGCAAAGTTGCCATCATTGAACACGCCCAACTAAAACTAAACATTTATACTAGACTGTGACACCAGCAAGGTAGCAATTGGAGCAATGCTGGGACAACTAAAGGATGGCAGGGAGGTACCCATACAGTTCTTTAGTCNTGTTGTTTTGGGTTGTTATGTGGTTGTTTTATGTGTCAAGGACAACACAAGATACATGATCAGGAGAATAGAGAAACCAAACAACAAGAAGGACCAGGGTTTTCAAGTCGAGTTCAAGTTACTCAGGCTGAGTTTGAGTTTTTATGTTTTGAGTTTGAGTTCAAGTAATTTTTTAAATGAAATTCCGAGTTCAATCGAGTTTTTTACTAATTCCGAGTTTTTTAGAGTAAAAAAACATTTATATTACACTAATTCTAAGATCAAGGAACACCTGCAGAAACTGGAAAAAACACTATCAATCCTTCAAAAAGCAGTCTTGAGAATTAATGGAAATAAGTGTGATATCTTAAAAGAAAAAATCATATTTCTAGGATGAGTAATCAAAAAAGGGCAGATATGTATGAAGGACAATGCAAGAGACATGATCAGGAGAATAGAGAAACCAAACAACAAGAAGGACATCCAAAGAATAATGGGTTTCTTCAATTATTACAGCACTTTTATCCCCAACATTGTGGGGAAGACTGCCAATATGACGTGGCTGATGAGAAAGTCAGTACCATTCATATGGACATGGCAAGAGCAGGAGGAGCTAGACAAGATAAAAGAAGAACTAGCAAAGTTGCCATCATTGAACACTCCCAACTATAATGAAACATTTATACTAGACTGTGACACCAGCAAGGTAGCAATTGGAGCAATGCTGGGACAACTAAAGGATGGCAGGGAGGTACCCATACAGTTCTTTAGTCACAAGTTGAAATCAAGCAAAGAGAATTACAGGTCAACAAAATTAGAGATGCTGGCACTGATCAAGAGCATCAAGAGATTCAGGCACTTCTTAATAGGCCAGCAGTTCAGGGTCTGTACAGACAACAGTGGATTGGCATGGCTCAAAAAGTTTTCAGGTGCCAAATCAGGGATAGTGTCAAGATGGATTGAATACCTAAACGAATTCACTTTCATGATTGAACACCAAAGAGGAACACTGCATACAAATGCTGACTTCTGGACCACACTTCCTGAATATCAGAGAGATGCAACCAAGGAAGATGGAGAGCAAAAACAATTTCATTTTCTACCACACATGGAGTACGAGGGCTGCTGGAAATGAATGTCAATAAAAAGGGACAAGAAGTGCTACCAATCGCAATAAAGAAGAGATATCAGAGGCAGAAATTATAGAAAAATAGAAAGACGACATAATATTAAGCAAAATCATAAAGAAGTTACAGGAACCAAGTGTGAAACTATTGAAGTTAACCGTGGGCTACTATGAGAGGTACAGATGGAAGAAGAACAGGAACAGACTCCTATATGTGGAAGGACAAAACAATACCAGAGTACTATAAATGCGAACTAGTAAGGAAGATTCATGAGAAGGGCCACTTAGGCATCACACAAACAGAGAGCATGTTCAATGCAAGGTTCTTCACAATGGCAATACGAAGGTCACAGAAGAAATAATTAATAAATGTATGAAATGTCTCCTTCATAACAAACATTTTCCAATGCAGAGAGCACTGTTAGAAAAGATCACAGCAATGCAGCCCAACAAGATCGTACACATAGACCTAGAAATGTTGTCAAAAGATGAAGAAGGATATCAGTACTTACTAGTGATGGTGGACAATTTCACCAAATACTGTAACATCCTCCACCTGGCCTATTTGCACTGTGTATTATCGTTAGTAACTATCACTCAAATAAATGGCGGGTGGGGATTTACTGATTTAGTAAACCACCAGACATTTCCTCTTTGTTTAACTGGTTAGGTTAATTGAGTACTAATCATCATTGTTTTGGTGACGAAAACCATGTGATGTTTCCTTTTCAATTCATTTGTGGGCTACTGCCCAAAGCCGATCTCACCACCACAGTTCTCCTCCTTCATGAACAATGACCAAGTCCACTGCACCATCTCAGCTCA
>CABFPE010000148.1:808354-822273 GCA_900660155.1 Hofstenia miamia | reverse complement strand
TGAGATGTATACTTTGCAAATCAATGTACTCATTTTGCTCTGACCTGAAATTAAATTCAATGAGTGGTCCATTAAAACCAGAAGTTGGGAAATATTCCTGTGTACTTCCACCATTAAAGTTTACCAACACCTTATCACATTCGAAAATATCCAAGCAAGAATGAGTGAACGTGGTCATGACGGCTATCAAACTAATATCAAGTGTCAATGTGTACAGGTATTTATACCAAATTCTTAAAAATGTCAGTTTTCTTTATGATGGGTTTCTTTTTGACTATGTGTGGACTAGGTTTATGTTGTTTTTTTGCATTGGAAACTGTAAATTGTTTAATTCCACGCTTTGTTTTAATTGTTTTTGTTATCCTTCCTGGTTCAGAGAAGCCATTACCGGTTTGTTCATGATTCTGACGTTGTTTATTAAATTGATTCCTAACTGTGTTTTTTGCTACATTGGCAATTCTTCGTTTTAAAACCTTTTTCACATTTTCACCAGAGAGTATGTCGTTTAAACCCAAAATTGATTCATCCAAAATCTCATTACCAATATTGCTTAATACATTTTTCAAGGGTGGAATCATTTTCAATGCTAGTGGTATGGCAACGCGTCCGAGTGTGGTAATTACTCCAAAAACTTTTTGACGAGTTATTGCTGCGGGATTTCTACCACTGAATGATTTGACAATTACACGTATATGTTATTTATACTATTCTATTCTTGTCCATGTATTCTTCCTAATTACGCTAGTCAATTCCCATTGGTAGAATTTTCCTTTAATTATTTCACCATCAGCGTCACTACTATTTGACTTTAATTCATAAGTAATGGGGATCGTGGGAATCACTTTGTATATTTTAAAAACCTCTGTTTGAAATTGTGGTGAATAGCCTTTTCGAAATGTGTAATCGGATTTTGAAATTCTTACCAGATCACCAATGCGAAACAAGGGAGGTCGGTAATGCTTATTGCTAACAGTCATTAGTTTTCCAATCAGGTGTGGTACATGTTTTTTTCTTACAGAATTTGGAGACATGCCTATTGTACGATTTACTCTGGAATTTAAAACACCAACAATTTGTTGAAGTTTATCTATATATTTATAACCCTCACTAAAGTGTAGATACTTGAATAGAATTTCTTTCAAACTCCTTATTGCTCTTTCCGCACATACCGCCTTCATATTTGAATTTGTGCTATNACGTAGGTCGGTAATGCTTATTGCTAACAGTCATTAGTTTTCCAATCAGGTGTGGTACATGTTTTTTTCTTACAGAATTTGGAGACATGCCTATTGTACGATTTACTCTGGAATTTAAAACACCAACAATTTGTTGAAGTTTATCTATATATTTATAACCCTTGCTAAAGTGTAGATACTTGAATAGAATTTCTTTCAAACTCCTTATTGCTCTTTCCACACACACTGCCTTCATGTTTGAATTTGTGCTATACACTGTTATATTATTTCTATTACAGAAATCGTTAAATACTCCTTTAAATTCTGTTCCCTGATCAACCCAAATCTTTTTCACACTATGCCAGTTATCAAATTTTTTAAAAGCAGACAACACATGACTAGCAGTTTTATTATACAACGGTTGTACACGAAATTTTTTTGACAAGATATCATAACAAACAAGCAAGTACTTTATCCCTCTATTGTACGATGCTAGACTTTCAACAACTGCTAAATCCATAGTCCATATTTCATCAATACCAAATGCAATAACACGCTGACGTGGGAATTTTCTCACAGCTAACTTGTGTATAGTGTACATATCATTTGTAGCAAGGAGATTTTGTACATTTTCCAGATTTACTTTTGGGAATTCCAATTTAGCTTTGCAATACAACTCAAGACCCCCAAAGCTAGCAGATAACTTTAACAATTGGTGCAAGTTTTTATCCATTACAATTAATTCCAAACCATAAGTTCTTTTCTATTTATAGCCTCATAAACGAGATTATTTTTAACCAGGTGTGCAGGGATTGTACCAATGCCTTTTAAAATTTCATGCACATATTGATTCAGTTTTTTGTTTGGTGTTTGCAAGGTGTTTTTAAATTGTTAAATGATAATGAGCCAGCACTTGTATAAATTGTATCATTGTGTAGGAGAGTGCTTGTATTTGAACTGTTTAAAAAGTTTTTTAATTCATCACCAGGTGTGTTATCCAGTTGACATTGTCGTTGTTCAGTGGGTGTTTGAACATCATTGCATTTTACTTGTATATCTTCTTGAATGAAGGGGGTTTGTTGTTGTTGTGTAGAATAACAATTACTCAATATTAGCTGCCTACTGTCACTGCCAATATGTTGACAGCAATCTGATGTTAATCTATTGTAATTTTCCATAGAAATAATCACCATTTCAACCACAGACATTGTATATAATGATTTGAGATTTTAATGCATTTTGATATTATATATAGTTCATCATAATGTGCAAAAGACTAATGAAAAATGCTAGTCCATTTGATGCTCTTAAAATTGTAATTTTTTTTTTACTTTGAATGTTTTATAGTGCTGTCTCTGCATACTGACAGCATTTTAGAAATGTAGTCTTTTCATCACCAAATGGGATAATTCCCTGTTTAATGTTAAAAATGATCCCCCATATTAAATTTAAAGTGAGATCATCTCCTTGGAGTTGAATCTTAGACTTTTTCGAGCATCAGTAATTAAGACAGGCAGAAGGAGGAGGTTACATTGGGACACCCTGAAGTTCTTGGTTCTTGTAACACCCATGACTATTTGCCATGTGGAAATGAAGCTATTCTATTGGATGCTATCTAGTTATGAAATATTTTTGGCAAAACTAAATTGAGCAAATTAATTCTTTGACAAAGTTTATATTTTTGATTGCTAGGATTTGGGCAAAGTCATATAATTGATGACAAGAAATGTTTTTGACAATATCAAATTGAGCATAATAAGTTTTAGACAAAGTTTTCATTTTTGTTTTTCAGGATTTAGGCAAGCTGATATAATTGATGACAATACATGTTTTCAAGAAAACTTAATTGATCAAAATAATATTTTGACTGTTTTTATTTTTTTAGGCAAGCTGATGTATTTGCTTCTGTTAATATACATGTTCATTGTAACAATGTTTTAACTATACAACACTCTGTATTAAGGAAAATAGTTCATAGATGTTAAAGCCAATACTTGGGTATAACAGTTGTATAGACATATATTTCAACATCTATTACAATTAATCAAGGATATACATGTAGTATGCAAGAGGTAGAAAACAGCAATTTCTTTCACAATTATGTATAAATTGTACTAATGTAAAAGCATACATTACATAACAACTCTGAGTGATGAACTTCTTAAGTCATGTTTCTTGTAACAATGTTTAATCATGTCACAATGAATATAATTGATAGAAGCAAAACTCATTTTTCAAGTGATATCCAAATATAAAGTGCAGAAATATTTGCTAAACTTAAACACTATAGTTGTGTGAAATAGATGTACATTTTCAAAAATGAGATAGAAACATCCGCCAAAGCATATGAAATATACCATTGATAAATCAATAAAAAATTGAAATGCCTGAAATACATGACAAAGGAAAGTTTGTTTCACCAATATCCAAAATAAAAAATGGAATAAATATTCACCATGCTTAGGCATTACATGTGAAACAAAACGTATTGTATATGAGCTGTTTTTGTACAGACCAAGTTGTTGTGCAGAGCTTCACCACATCTAGGAAAATTTAACAGAAGTATCACAATTTATTTTTCATAGTTGACATGGGAAATCACGATGCCCAAACTTGTTATTCAGATTATTCAGTACATTCTAAGCTGATGTACCCATAATAGTAATGCATTAATACATTCTTCCAAAGTTTCCCATTCTCCCATGTTGAATTAACCATTCTAATGTGTAAAATGTTTGTAAATAGGTAAACAAAGCTAGTTAATAGCGTTTTATTCAGACATAAAAAATCCAAGTGCATGGTAATTAGAAGACAAGTTGCTAAGAATTTTGAGAAACAAACATTATTTAAGTAAGCTGATGTATCCATAATAGTAATGCATTATTTCACCCATCCAAAATTACTTGTGCACCCAAAACACTGCTTCCTTTCTACACAACAAATTAAGAGATTTGATAAAGTAATCATTTATTTATTTGTAAGGTTTCCTATGGTAAAGCCAATGTTATGGAAATTGAAATTCTACCAGTTGAATGTGTTTGGATATGATGAGGGAGACTGTCAACATTTTTCTTTGATTGACATACTGTAATAGATAAAACCATGTAATATTGACATTGTAAATGATAGCATGCAACTTTATACATAGAGCAGATTAATGGAATTTCACATTGATGAAACTAACCATAAAGTTTTGGTATGCTATTTTTATAATTAAATCTCAGATATTGTTTTGATTCTCATGACACCTTGTTTGAAATCTAGGATGTTTTTCAAGTTGTGACAAATGCTTACAACAACATTTACTATATTAAAGAACTATTCATTTGTTGGATGAAAAAATATACATTATTACAGTATGTCAATCATCTCAATTTTCATAACATTGGCTTTACAAAAGGAAACCTTACAAATGAATAAATGATTACTTTATCAAATCTTTTAATTTGTTGTGTAGAAAGGAAGCAGTGTTTTGGGTGAACAAGTAATTTTGGATGGGTGAATTAATGCATTACTATTATGGATACATCAGCTTACTTAAATAATGTTTGTTTCTCAAAATTCTTAACAACTTGTCTTCTAATTACCATGCACTTTGATTTTTTATGTCTCAATAATATGCTATTAACTAGCTTGCTTACCTATTTACAAACATTTTACACATTAGAATGGTTAATTCAACATGGGATCATGGGAAACTTTGGAAGAATGTATTAATGCATTACTATTATGGGTACATCAGCTTAGAATGTACTGAATAATCTGAATAACAAGTTTGGGCGTCGTGATTTCCCATGTCAACTACGAAAAATAAATTTTGATACTTCTGTGAAATTTTCCTAGATGTGGTGAAGCTCTGCACAACAACTTGGTCTGTACAAAAACAGCTCATATACAATACGTTTTGTTTCACATGTAATGCCTAAGCATGGTGAATATTTATTCCATTTTTTATTTTGGATATTGGTGAAACAAACTTTCCTTTGTCATGTATTTCAGGCATTTCAATTTTTTATTGATTTATCAATGGTATATTTCATATGCTTTGGCGGATGTTTCTATCTCATTTTTGAAAATGTACATCTATTTCACACAACTATAGTGTTTAAGTTTAGCAAATATTTCTGCACTTTATATTTGGATATCACTTGAAAAAGAGTTTTGCTTCTATCAATTATATTCATTGTGACATGATTAAACATTGTTACAAGAAACATGACTTAAGAAGTTCATCACTCAGAGTTGTTGTGTAATGTATGCTTTTACATTAGTACAATTTATACATAATTGTGAAAGAAATTGCTGTTTTCTACCTCTTGCATACTACATGTATATCCTTGATTAATTGTAATAGATGTTGAAATATATGTCTATACAACTGTTATACCCAAGTATTGGCTTTAACATCTATGAACTATTTTCCTTAATACAGAGTGTTGTATAGTTAAAACATTGTTACAATGAACATGTATATTAACAGAAGCAAATACATCAGCTTGCCTAAAAAAATAAAAACAGTCAAAATATTATTTTGATCAATTAAGTTTTCTTGAAAACATGTATTGTCATCAATTATATCAGCTTGCCTAAATCCTGAAAAACAAAAATGAAAACTTTGTCTAAAACTTATTATGCTCAATTTAATATTGTCAAAAACATTTCTTGTCATCAATTATATCACTTTGCCCAAATCCTAGTAATCAAAAATAAAAACTTTGTCAAAGAATTAATTTTCTCAATTTAGTTTTGTCAAAAATATTTCGTCACCAGATGGCATCCAATAGAATAGCTTCATTTCCACATGGCAAATAGTCATGGGTGTTTCAAGAACTTCAGGGTGTCCCAATGTAAACTCTTTTCTGCCCTTCTTAACTACTAGCATCATATTAGGAATTTGTAAATTATGTGTTCTTGAATCAGTTCCATAGAAAATTTGCTGAATTCAAGGTTTGTTGAAAGATATAATTAGTTTGGAATATCCTGAGCAAAATTTATAAACAAATAACCATATGGTTTGCTAACAGTCTTTTTATATGCAGCCAGCAATTCAAGCATAATTCCCATCTGAGTTCCTAAAATTCTAATCTGTGCTCTATCACACACTGAATTAAACAAAAATATTGCAGAAGCATTTTTCTAAATTAGACTTGAGTAATGCCCGAAAAAACTGAATGTGCAATCAACACAATCCTACAATTTAAATGTTTTCCTGCTATAACAAGGTTAGCAAATGCCTCTGATTGTAGCACAGTTTTGCCCATATCATCAAATATTATTAATGAGTTTTGAACACTGTTTTCACCTAGTAAACTTTCTGAAAATTCCTTGAAAAATTCCACCTGATTCATTTTCACTTTAAATTGCTATAAACATTATTTTGGAAGTGATGATAAGAAACAATTGCTTTGGAATATCTATCAAAATAATCTTTATCAATTAATTTCCCAAGTAAGCTTGTTTTTCCCAAATTTGATAGATCACTGAAAATTAAAAACATTTGAGTGTTTTGTGAAGGAGCAACATTGAATGTGGGCATGCTTTCTTTATAATGAGAATAGCAAAAAGTTCACATTAACTTATATATATATAAACACTTAGTTTCAAATAATTTGTGTTTCTTCCCAGTATTATATATTGCATGTACTAAATTAATTTTAATGCATGCTCTACTATTCTATTTTTTCTTGGGTGTTTTATTAGTATAAAGGAATTATTACTCACTCCTCTATTAGGGTTCTAATTTTGTATTTTATTATTCCATGAGAGTGTGCATGATCATTGCTCTGTATAACTGGAATTATTTAATTTTACAGGTTGAATTAAATTGTTGAGTCAACCCCTTGTACTTTACAGATAATGTTTGATGTGTGGGGAATTAAGGTGAAAATTTGCAAAAAGTGTAGAAGACCAGTGCAAATTATCAACTAAGTATCACTACACATCAGAGATGGAATGCTGCACTAATGGGTTTTTGGAGAGAATTGGTTTTGGATTGAATAAAATATGTTTTGCTTTTTCAAATTAAGAGCTTAAGATGAATGATATGGCCTTGTGTTAAAAGCCTTTTAATGTTAAAAGATCAACTCATGACTAATCAACTCAATGTTTTGAAAGTCAGTTTAACATTGAAGTGAACTTGGCTAACCATTTCAAAAATGGATTACCACAAAGGACTGGGTATGTAATATAATTTTAAACAATTTTATATGTGTTTTATTCAGTTATACATGTTGATGAAATATTTCACTTCCCAACATACATGTTTTTGGAATAAACAAATTTACTCATTAATGGTTTATCCAGCTATATTCATTGATGTATTATCTCTTTACATCATACACATTTAAACTAAATTATACATGTTTTTGGTTTATGGATCTACTTACATTTGGATTTTTTTCCTATGTACATGCTTTTTATTAAAACTAAATTGATTTTTGCTATGTTGAATGTTTTGTTTAATCGCATTTTGTTTAACTTGCAATTGACTGAATGGAAATATTTATACTTAATAGTTTTGAACTATCAACTAAATTATAAATGTTGAATTATTAAAAATCAAATTGTTTTAATCACTTTTGTTTAACATGCAACTGAGTGAATTGAATTATTTTGTTTAATTTCTTATTTTTTAACTAGCAATGAGAATGATTAGTGTTGAATTATTATTAGAACTTAAATTGTTTTAATTGCTTTTGTTAATTGCTGCAATTGACTGACTAGAATTATTTAGACATAATAGTTTTTAACTATCAGCTAAATTACAAATGTTGAATTATTAATACTCAAATTGTTTAATCACTTTTGGTTTAATTACAATTGACTAATGGAAATATTTATATGTAATACTTTTTAATTTTAAAGTAAATTATAAATGTTGAATTATTAGAACTCAACAAATTCTTTGTAGACATTTTGCTTTTGAATTTAACAGGTATCTCACTGCACATATCTTAAAGTTTATACATTTAGAACAAAGGTGGTGCATATCATGGAATTGTGACTAATTTGGTGATATAAAACAATGGAAAAGTGGAACATCATGTGACGCATACAATCATGTTAACAAACCCTAGAAACCAAATAAAACTGAAGAATAGTGTGTAAGTCTCCAAAGATGTATCAGTCTACAAATGTGTACAACCTGAAAAGTCCATGTAATGTATACAGCCATGTAAATTCTTAAAAGCAAATAAGAGTGAAAAATGTGAAAAACTTGAGAAAAGATGTATCAGTCTACAAACGTGTACAACCAGAAAAATCACGTGCAAGTTGATAAAAGATGTAACTATCTGCAAACATGTATACCCCAAAAATCTGTATACACCAAAAGAAATGAAGAGAGAGAAGATCACTGTGTAAAACTAATATATAGTAATATTGTATTTTGAAATTCATGTATGTATAAATCATATTAATAACTTTGCATGTCTATTTTTAGGAAATGAAATTACGCCTTTATGCATTAAACCATGATGACTTTTTCTGTGGATGTAGTTTGTTGTATTAATAACTTTGCATTTGTATTCTTTAGGAAACGTTGCACATCTTAAATGCATTTGTAAGGCCTCATGTAATGAGAATTTAAATAGAAAACAGCTTATTTTGTGCTTCTGACACTTTTCTTTCAATTGCTTTTGTTTTTGTTAGTTTTACTTGAATGGGTCAATTCTGACAACTTCATGAATTTAAGATATAGAATCGTTGGACTTTCTAGTGTTAAAAGAACATAACATGAGTTTACTGGATGCTATTTTAGCAGCAGAATTATTGTATAAAAGCAAAATTTCAGATTGTGAATGTAAAGTGATTTTGGTTTCGACTAGTTTAAATTTTGATGATATCAAACATGCTCTTTTCTAATCTAATACAAGTTTTGATGTAGGGTTAAATGAATCCGGTTAGAATAGTGAAACATATGCTGAAGTAAAAGTGGAACCTGTTTTAACAATACAGCTAACACTGTTTTAGGCGACACACATTCACAAGTTTTAATGTCTTGAAATAGTTGATATCACAATGATCGTGATATTGGTAATACTCAAAAGGGGCAAAATTTTGCAAGTGGTGAAAATTTCGCAATTTTAATGTAGTAGGACCTAGTATTTCAAGAACTTGTCATATATATGGTGCAAACAATCATTTGTCAAGAGTGTCCAAAAACAGATCAAGAAGATCCCACACTTACGTTACTGGCGATAATTCAGGATATATTCAAAAGGATGAGCAAATTCTTTTTATTTTACTGCTTATGTAACGCGCAATTCAACATTTGATAATGTGGGTATTATAGTTGCGGCATGTACCCTAACAGTCACAGGCAATACATGGCTAGAAAATTACTTGCATTATTTTAAAATTGATATTAAGCACATTGAAAAGATTAAGTCAACCTCAACATTTATTTTTGGCGATGGAAATTGACAGCAGGCATTATATCAAGTATATTTGCCAATAAGAGTTTTTGGGCAACATCAATTTCTCTCTGTACAAGTTATTGCAGGGGGACTACCACTTTTATATTCTAAAATGACATTGAATAAAATCGGAGCACTAATTGATATGGCAAATTCAAAAATTACCATTGAAGGAAGCACAATTGATTTAATTGAAACCCCAACTGAACACTTACCTATTTCATTATGTCCTGATTAGGAACTTCTATCTTTAAAGGATATGCAGACAATTTTGGCAGTGAAGCAATCAAAACTAAATCATAATGAACTAAGAAAAATTTATATTCACTTTGGACATTGCAGTGAAATTCACATGATACATTTCCTCAAAAATTAAAGTTGTAATTTTGATATTAATTTAGGTAAAACCGTACGCAAAAATTGTGAAATTTGTAAAACAAGACAGCCAATGTGAAGATTTTTTTGCTTCCTTTATCCTCTGAGTTTAATCAAGTTATTGCAATTGATTTGTTCTAGCTGGATCTCAATTAGTTTGGCAAAAAGAGTACGTGGGTTGTTCACATAATTGACACTTTTTCACGCTTTAGTATGTGTGTACCTATAAGCAATAAAATTACAGAATGCATACAATATGCAATTTTAAGTCAATGGGAAACCATGTTTGGATTCCCCCACAAAATTTTAGTGGACAATGGTGGTGAATTTTTTTAGCAATAGTTTTACTAGCATGTGTGAAAAGCTAATAATTCGCCACGCTGCAATTGCTTCTTACCATTTTCTAATGGTATTGTCGAGCGGCGCAATAAGGTAATCAAAGAGACTTTTTCCGCACTTTATTAGAGGAACCTTCCGCATCTGTTCAACAAATTATCAAGTTAACGGTTTTTGCTAAAAATTGTGTTCCTAACCGGAATGGATTTTTACCCTATCAAATTGTTTTTGGAAAAAATCCTCGAGTTTCATCTGTAATTACCAATGATAATCCGGCAATGGAAATTTTTTCCTTTAGTAATGTAGTCTCCAAACATTGAGCTTATAAGGAAAATTTGATGTGCATTTACTCAAACGGAAAGTTCGGACCAAATTCATAAAGCCCTATGTAGTAGTACTCGTATTAATGAGAAGTAATTATGTCTTGGTGATAAAGTGTTATTTTTGGATGTGCACCAAAATTGTTGGTGCTGGAGATGTCCGGCTATAGTTTCAAGTTTGCATAATGTCGAAATATTGTTAAAATTTGGCAGTAAATTTATAAAATGGCATGTAACTAATGCTAGATTGTGGCATTCTAATGAATTTGAATATAAGGATTAAGTTAATTCCAGTGAAGTGATTGATCAGACTAATAATGATAATCGTGATGGCGAAAATTCTGCAGAAACCATTGAACTGGTTGAAAGCAATGAGGACAATGTATCCAGCATTGAAGAACAAGAAAGTAGTGATCCAGTTTCAATGTCATCCAACACTACTATTTCTGAAGTGTAACAATATCCAGAGCATTTTCGAAATATATCCCATTGTTATAGTGAGTAATATACTCATGTTACTTCAAATGAGAAGAGTTTCAATGCTGATGCTAGTTGAATTGGAAAATTGGAGACACAATGACGTGTATTCTGAGGTAAGAATAGGTAATTTGTTAAAGAGAAAATGCTTAATGTCGTATCTATTATTTGGGTGTTGACAATGAAGACCATTAATGGAGAAAAACACCCAAAGGCTAGGCTTGTAGCCTAAGGTTTTCAAGACACAGATATGCCTGAATCTTATGCTCCAACATGCTCCCGATAAGGTTACTGAATCGCTCTACCAATAAGCAGTTTAAAACATTGCACTTATTGATGTTAAAGCAGCGTTTTTCAAGGTGACCCGTTAACAAGAGATGTCTTTGTTTTACCACCAAGTGATGTCAGCTGTGATGAGAAAATCCTATGGTATGAGTGAATAAGTAAGGAACTTATATTGTTGGGTGTTAAAGTGTCATATGCAGACAAAGCTCTATTTACCTTTCATGGTAATTGATCTTTAGTTGGTACAATTGTTATACATGTAGAAAATTTTTACATTCCTGGTTATGGTTAGACACATTGAAAAAAGTTGTCACATATTTAAAAATGGAGAAATTGTTGAATTTGGGTACAATTGGAGCAGTTTTTTGGGTGTTCAAATACGAAATATTGATGTTTATTATCATTCATCTCAAATTATGTAAATGCTCTTGATGATATTGTTGATACTAATGAAAAATTTCGTTCCGCTATTGCAAAACTTATATGGTTATCTTCGACAAGTAGGCCTGATTTAGCCTTTGAAGTTAGTTTCCTCTCAACTCAAAATGATAGCAATTTAGAAATATTTGCAAAAATATCAAAACTTGTTTGGTACGCGAAATGTCAAAATAATTATTTATATTTTCTATGGGGCAAGTGGTACAATGTTTCCTGCATTGTGTATGTATTCAGATGCTCCTTCGGCAATCCTAGTTGGGGAGTTTCAATAATTTTTTTGACAGTGATTTAATTCTTCTAGGAAGGTAAGACGCTTATCACGAAGTGCATTAGCAGCCAAAACCATTACATTAGTGGATAATATTGACTTACTATATCATATTCGTCATATGCTACAATCTGTAATTGGGTGTTCTCAAATATTACTTCCAACTGATATTTACACTGACAGGCAGTCTCTAGTTAATGGTGTTCATTCTGGTTTCGCCACTTTTGAAAAACGACTAGCAGTTGATTTAAATTATATTAGAGAAGGTATTAAACGAGATCTTTACCAGCTTCATCATATCCCTGTGGACAAGATGATTGCCGACCGTTTAACCAAATCTAAAAATAATTCTACTTTACTTCAACTTTTATGGAAAAGACATTTTTGAATAGAAAACTGGGAATGTGATAATCAATGTAATACCAGTAAATGTTTATTTGAATTTATTGTCAATTCAGTTTTTAAATATACTTGCTAAAACATAGTTTGTTTTATGTTATTTAATGATTATGTTGGGAGGTATTGATTATTTTGCTTCAGAAATTTGCCTCAGAGCACCAAATTCGCCCGCAAGTCGAATTTAGAATGCTATGAAGCTATTAAAATTTCAGTAAATTCTTTCCAACAGCAGGAAATATTATCTGCCTGATTGAATTCCTCTATTTCATCAAGAATGACGTTTCTTGCATCAAAAAGCACTCGTCTCCTGTCAACTTGACGATCTTCACACATTAAAGTTTGAGGCAGAATGGATTGGAGAACATTAGGAAAAATACTTGGTGGATTTAGTGGATTGCGTGACGAGATCTTCATAGGTCTATGCTTAGTGCAATCCTTTGGCCAAATATCAGAGCAAATTCTCATGTATTTCGTAGGCAATGATTAAACAAAAATGTTTGCAGGAAAATGTTACACAGTCAACTCAGATTCATTCTCATCAAAAGAGGTTATCTGAACGTCCAGCTGATCCTTTGATCCTACGCGTCAGAGGTATACCTGAAAGTACAAAAGCAAATTATCTAGAACGCCTTAATGAAGATAAGGATAACATTTTGGAACTTTTGAATTTTCTGAATCTCAAAATTGACATAGGCGGACTTAATCGAATTGGTAATAAGAGAGCAAATGGGACTCCTCGTATGCTACTTGTTAAATTACCTTCACCTTGGGATGTCAGACTAGCTCTAGCTTCCGCTTCTAAACTAAAGGACTTCTCACAAAGAGTCTATATCTCTCGTGATTTATCATCTGTGGAACTGCAATTGGAGAAGCACTGCTTGANTGATAATTCTATGACTCTGTTATATCTTGGGGCTCCATACAGAGATGATCGGTCAAATCGCAAAGGTGGCGGAGTCTGTTTGTGGATCAATCCTAACATTGGCAAAGGTCGCGTTATCCATACCAAGCTTAATAAACCTAACTCAATAGAGGTATTATTCTACCATATTTATCAATTCGATGTCGTTGTCATATCTATGTACGTCCCACCGAACCTTTCTGTCGGAGAATATGCTGATATTTTTGATTATCTTATTAACTCTGTTGACGAGATCAACTGTGTGAAACTTCTAAGTATTATACTATGTGGTGAATTAAACAATCAATTTATCGAAAAGAATTTATCACCTCTAACTGAAAATTTATCCCTTACCAATAAAGTTAAGTCGCCAACCCATGGTGATAATTTACTTGATGTCATCCTACTTTCTGAATCTCTTGATAACGCTTATCGTACCGCTACACTACACGCCCCTCTGGGTCCATCTAAGCATTCAATCTGTTTACTCGAGCCCAAAGAGCCTGCAGTATATCGTACATGTCATTT
>CABFPE010000148.1:755689-780507 GCA_900660155.1 Hofstenia miamia | reverse complement strand
CTATATATATATATATATATATATATATATACTTGGAGGAGTAAATAAAGTTTTGAGAACTTCCATACTACATTTTATATTTATATGTTGTAAATAATTGTTGTTTACTAATATTTTAGTCAATTATTGTCTGATTTACAAAGAAACTCAACAATGCCTCCACATATTGAACTGGTGCGAATGCTTGTGACAAAAAACTGCCATCAATTTCTAGAACCAATTTGTACTACCACTCGACTTTCTGAAGAAATTTTCAGATGAATTACAATGAAAAAAACACTACGACAAAACCAGTTCTAATTGGAAGTTCTAAAGGTTTCGTTGCAGTGCTTCTTTGTAATGCAGATAGAAATATTGCGTAAGCATTGCTAGAACAAGTACGCAATGAGTTTACCTAGAATTAACGTTGAAATTCTCAAAATTTCTGTTCGTCAAAATTATATATATATATATATATATAGTATATATATATACAAGTAAAACATTAAATAATCTATAAATTATTAGAATGCCAAGTTTCATTTCATTAATGAATTATGAAAGGAATGCTCTCGGCTTAAGTTTCAATTCCTTTGCACAATACCATTTATATAATGTATATTAATGATAATTTAGGTAGTAAATGTAAATTTAAATAAAAACTACCCAGCAACATTCATTTGAACACTTGAATACTAAGCGCGACACAAATATGTTTTAAAACTCAATAAGCGAATATAAATATTTTTTAAAAATTTTTCTTGTTTAAAAATCTCAAAAATCGTCTAAACGTATTTATAGCACCCTCTATATTTTCACGAAGCACTTTTTCAAACTGACTTGTTGCTAGTTTCGCGTTAAGTAATTTTACATGGTAGCTAGAACGAATAAATAAATAAATAAATAAATACATAAACAAATCGCGAGCCTAGAATAACAAAGGTCTAAGTGCATTTTGAGTAGTTTTGAGAAAACAGTAGTTGGAAGTTTGGAGTTAAGTGACCAAATATAAATGATATTTTTTAATTTTTTTCTTGCTGGTCAAGAAAATCAGTATACAAATGAACATTTTTAATGAAATTTTTTGAAATATAATTTTTTTTATACGAGAAGAATAAAAAATGTTTTCAAACTCCAAAATGTTAGGAATATGTTTAGAATTCTATTTGCAGTTTTGTAAGAAGATATGGTTGTACAAGACAAAAATGTTACGAGAACTAAAAATAAAATAAATTCAAAACAAAAAAATACTGTGTAGCATTGTTTATCATTAATTGCTTAATTTCAAAGCTAATTATATATCGAGATTTTACATGGACTTTTAGTATTTTTTTCAAAACTTCGGCATGTTTTTAACATTTATTTTTAAATAAAAAAGGGCAAATAGGCACATTTTCAAAACTTATGAAAATGGATTTTAGAAGATCTATTTGACAAATACATGATATAAGAACACATGTTACACTTTACATTAAAAAAATTCTCATTATTATTATACACAGTATACATCCAATTCAAACACAAACCGCCAACTTGAAAGTTACAGTACAAAAACAATTGTGCCAGCACCATTCTCTCATGACTTTGACTTAGACAGAAATATACTTTGATTCATACACAAAAAATGAAAACTAAAAGAAATTCCAAAGTCAAAGATAAAAATTGAAATGACTTTAACGGTGATTTTGTGTACCAATGGAAATTTAAATGAGACGCACATAAATATTTAGAAACGTAACTTGCCAGAAAAAATTACAGAATAGCGGGAATAAAATTGGGTGTCTAAGAGGGGCATGAACTTTAAATTTGCTCTGAGTATTCTTATCTTGTTTTGGGGTAAAATTTTAATAACTTGTCCAAGGACCTTGGGTTAGGTGGTTTATCAACTGGAGCGTTCATTAATCTTCTCTCAGAAGTCTTCGGTGCAAAGTCAACCTCTTGAAATGTTTCAGTTTGAAAAGAATCTAGAAATTTAACAATTGCGGATTGGGTGTTAAATTCTAAACATTTGACATTGGTAAAAGGCACCTTATTGAACTGAAGGTGTGAGGAAATGCTTTGAAAATCTGCAAAACCTTATAAGGATTGTGTCTATTTACCTTTAGCAAAATTTTTATGAAAGAAAGAGAATAACACTCTGCAATATACACTGCCTTTCCAATTTGTGAATAGATATAGTCAACATCTTGAACAGCATCATGTCCAGGGCTAATGTATTTCGTAGTAAATTTTGTTATCATAAAAAAAATTATAATGGAATCCAGTAGCCCTTGGCATGGTATTGTTCCGATTTTGCGGCACACAATTATCTGACCAAGCAGTAAGCTCGATAACATGCGGAAAGTCTGCAAGAATGCTTTTCAAAATGGCAGTCATAAAACTGGCCAAGTCATTGCAATTTCTGCCAGCAGTGGTTTCCATTCAAACAATACCTTTTCTTGTTTGAAGATACATGCGCAGTTAAGTTATACATATTTAACTTGCTATGGTAAAAAAATTAACAAATATTGGCTCTTGGACATGTAATCACATTTAAAAGATAAAAAAATATAACAAGTTTCTCTTTTTTCCGTCTAAGTTTCTATTAACATGCATTGCGTCTTTTTCTTTGGTGTGAATATCTCCTTCTCGTGCAAGCTCTGGTGTCATCAGGCCTTGCCTCTGAGCAATTATGAATTTTTAAGTCATCACACTTGCAGATAATGTTTTGTAATTCTAAACTAAGACGCATTTTACTCATATAACTTTGTAATTTTGAACATAACAACAAATCCACATAGAATTGTCAGTACATATTTATAATGCAGGCAGAAAATATTACTTGAAATCCCATAGGTAGAAAAACTCAAATTAGTAAAAATGTCAGATATAACTTTATAATTCTAGGCTCGCGAAATAATAAAAATGCACAAGACAAAAGTCGATTCCTGGTCTTAAACCTTTAACAGCAGTTATTTTTACAAACACTTTCATAGGTTAAAATAATAACCGTCAAAAGAATGAAACTATTACTTGTTAATAAATAAAAGCTAGTGGTCTTGTTAGTAGAACCAATATGCATTATATTACTTAATCCAAATCCTTTAACTCGAAATCATATTCGCATGTGAAAATTATGAAGGGTGGGAGGCTAAACATAAAAATAAAAAAACACAGGCAACCTCGGTACACTGTTATAATTCGTATAGTATTTAATCTTTATTTGAGACGAATAAATAAACAAGTAATTTATTACTTTCAAATATTAAATACAATGATACAAATAAATACATAACACTTATTTATGAGCCCCATTCTGTGGTCTTGTATGAGATATATATATGAATAAACTGGCAACAGCAACAGAGACGGTGTATAAGCCGTTAGTAGCTAACATCGGCCAAGCATCAATTTCAGATTTACGTTTGATGCAATCAAGAATGAGGGGTTTAAAATTAGCCAGTAGTAGAAGAGTTGCTGTGGCAACGCTACGAGATTGTCGAGTCCATAGCCACACAAGAGTTGCAGCCGATAAGTGATGAACGAGAGAAAAATTGGCTTCTAGACTAGATTGAATATGATGCCAGTTAAATTCGGCACCTCGAGCGCCAACCCATAGAGGTATACAACGCGTAACTGCTAATTCAGCTGCAGCCCAACCAAGACCAGCAACCAGAAAACGAACTTCTCCACGACCAGCGCCCAGGTAAGTCATAATGACGTAAAAACCTAAAAAACTCTAGATATATACAAAGTTGACAAGATCTGATAGATTAGCTAACTACCAATGGTAAAACAATAGCAGATGATTATCTATTAAAATAGGAAAATATTTTCTTTCTGAAAAACAAAACTAAAACAATACAGCCAAATTTCTTGAAAATTTAGATTCTAAGATAATCATTATTGGATCTAGCATACACATTCAAAGTATGTAAAAAAGTAACCTAAGAAATCGACTAAATCCATACAGGATTTGAGACCATCAACAAATGTTTCTGCACCTTCGACAGCTGGGAAAAACGTTGCCAGAACAAGAAGTTTTAAACCCTGAGTGATTATGTAAATCAAAGCTGCTTGACAACAGCGCCAAAACGTATTGTAATCTGCCAAAAGTGTATACTTATACGTTAGCACGTAAGGGCCAATCGCCAGTGCAGCACAATTTAACAAATGAAAAAAGGTCATCTAAACATAAGCGTAAGCATTATATGCAAAATTATGTAATATTCTAATAGATTTTAAGGGTCTCTCCAAAACTGCAATGTATTCAATAATTGTACTACAGACCAGATAATTAATTTTAAAATAGAACAGGAAGGTTGTGGCACAAAATATAGTCAGGTAGCGGTGGACTTAAAAATCACTGCTGATTGACATAACAATTACGGAGAGCTGAACACTTCTCTTGAAACCCTTATTATATACACTTTTGTAATTTTATTTCCAACAATTCCGTATAAATATACAACGCTTGATTTATTTTCGATGAAAAATGTTAGCCCTACGTTTCATAATAGAGATAAATTTGACCTCAATGTCGATGAATTAGGTACATCTATCTCAATATTTATGTAGAGTATTTTCAACACACAAACCTCTAAGGTAAACTATACAATTACTTTAAAGTTCTAGTGAACACACTCGAAAAAAGATTGAGGGTGAGATAAATAAAATATTAGTAGCATTCTTTCTTTTGATGAAAAGGAAGACGACGTAGACACAATCAATTGAATGCTTGTGGACTGGCGTTACAAGAATTTACATGTCTCCTAATGAGAATGTTAACATATAGAGCTGTCAAATATTTATTTGAAAAAAACGTTTAAGCCATTTTAAGGTACTAAAATTGTCCAGAAAACTCATAACTTTGAATTATGATAAACATTTCATACATGCATAACAAAACGTAGGTTTTCTATTTGTTCAGAAAATAAGTTATGAAAGTGAATGGTGGTGAAGGAGTAATGGTCAATGAGAACGCCAAAAAATATTGCCTTGCCTCGCTATCAATAGGTTTTTCAACAAAGTAACTAGATCATCGGTAATAATCTAATAAGCTTCCCTTCTCTCAAGTCATTTCAGACAGTCCAATAGCTATTCTTTCTCGGATGTTAATAATCGTTGAGAACATTGTCTTTCATTACGTGTTCTCAAAATTCGTCACCTCATCTCCTCTTCTTAGCATGATAACCTTCCGAGTCGTTCTAACATCACTAATTTGCTCACTCTAATTGAAATCTGCTATTTCCACTCTGATCATAATGATCCTGGTTACATTATCTTTCTGGACATTTCTAAAGCTTTTAATCAGCCTTATGTCTAATCGTCGTCAGTGTGTCAAAATCAACTCATCTATTTGTCATGTCCCATATTGTCACTAGTGGTGCTCCTCAAGGTTCCTGTAATTGTTGTTTTCTTCTTTGTTGTTATAAACGACCTCCCCCGTACGTCGAAGACACGGCGATTTTCAACTTTGGTATTCTTTTGCCTCCAATATTACCTCTGATCTTGAGTTTTTGTCTCCATCTTGATTTTAGCCCAACCAAGACATGTGGTATTTCCTTTTCATTGTCTCCCCCTATGATCTGCCCTCCATGCCTACTTTTCCTCTCATCATACTCATCTTGGAGTTCAACTTGCTACAAGCTTAAATTGTGAGGACGTGCGTCCTTGCGTTTCCGCAAACCAATTCCTCACTCCTTGTCATCTTCCGCAATGTTCTCTCCTTCTGTTCAAGTCCATTCCCACCGTCGCTCTACTTTCATGTCTGTTATCTCCTCATGTACAATCGTTTGGTCACACGCTAATTGGACTTTGACCCTTTTGATTTCATACAGTTTTCTAATTCTTACTCCACTCGCACTGATGGTTTTGTCATATTCTCTGTTCTTCGTCCCAAGAAACATCACATCCTTCACTCGTTCTTCAATTGTGCTCGTGCTCTGCAAATTTCAACTTGACTGTCAACAGTCCAACGTTCATTGATTTTTTTTATCGTCCCAAGCATCACGAAATCGTTGATATTTTTCCTCTTTGCAGAGCTTTTCTCCCACTTCGCCTACTCTTCCATCTGCTTCTACTTCACCGCCTGTGGCTCCTAGTTGTCGTAAAACCTAATTTTTATGCCAACTGAAAAGCATTTACAGAAACATCATGTTGGTCAAATTTCCTTTGCATGATGCAATGCAAATCCAACACAACTTTCGAATTCTTAGTACAACTAATCGTAGTAGTTAACATATATGAAATTGTACGCTGCAGCGAAACATTAATTCGCCATAACAGCTCAACAGGTGAAGATATAGAATAGGATGCACGCTGATAAAATAAACACTAATACAAGGTTAAAAACAATGAAAAATGCAATAACATCCGTAAAAAGCTTAAAAAATAACTTTGCATAATTAGCCAAATTCGTAGCACACGGTAACACGCGTTAGCATGCGGTACATATTTAAGGAGAATGGCACAGAAAACTGGGAATTCATAAAAATTTTTTATCTATTATTAACCCAAATACAAGATATAGATGTACATTTATATAAATCTATACATTTTTAGTGTAAATCAAGTCTTTCTTACTTGATTTTTAAATAAATTGGAACTTTCAGAGAATTTGTTCTTCCGATTAGTATTTATTTTTTGAATAGTGCGGATGTAAGTATCGGTGGGTGCAATAACCATGGGCCTGTCGTAATGCAATTGTTACTGAAAATTTAAGTAAATTTACTCAAAATGTTATATGCATTACGTATAACGTATAAACTTATATATTTTCATACTTAATGAACATGTATATGGGACTCAACATATGGCCTTTTATAATTGAAGCATGTAGTGCAATAACCCATTTTGTGCAAATGAATTCAAAACGAGAAATCGCCTTTTTAAGTTTCCATTTCAATCTTTGATCAAAAGCAGGATCATTTCACTTTTCAAGTTTTTGTGCTATTGTCCTTAAATATGTACCGCGTGATAACGTGTTACCACGTGCTACGAAATTGGTTAATTAAACAATGTTATTGGTCTATATACATTATTTTTTAAGCTTTTTACGGCAAAAGTATAGAATACGATGCCCACAGAACACGCGGACAAAATAAAGATTACTGTAGGGTAAAAAACGATGAGAAATGCAATGACATAGGTAAAACGTTTAAAAAATAATGGATATAGACTGATAACTTTGCATAATTAACGAAATTCGTAGCACGCGGTAACACGCGATAGCACGCTATATATATTTAAGGACAATAGCATAGTAAACTTGGAATTCATAAAAAATTATCAATTATTAAACAAATTGCAAGACAATAGTGTATTTATACAAATCTATACATTTTTAGTTTAAATCAAGTCCTTACCTTAAGTGACATTTCCAAATACATTGTGGTAAAAATATAAATATTTTAATTTCGATTATTCAATGTTGAGGAAGTTTTTTGTATATAAACAGAGAATATTTGATTACATTTTTTGAAAATTTAAATCGTTGTTAAAAATTTTCACATCAAGAACATAAATCATAAATTATAGTACCTTTCCGAATGATTGAATCCCACCTGACATTTCTCTCATGCTACTTTAATGAGTGTACATAATTAATTTAATGAGTGTGTACATAAATATATTCTTATAGATGATACTTTTAAAAAATCATAGATGGCGCTTTGTACCTAAAAACTTATTTATGGCGACTTGTACATATATGAATTCCCCACATTATTAAGGACAACGGCTAACTCTGTAAAAATATCTTAATTGAATCAATCTCCTTAGGCTATTGCACCTCTTTGAGGAAAATGTTAATTACAACATAAAAGATTTAAATGTCAAAACGAGATATTTCATTAAATCTACAATGAGGTTTTGTTTTGAGTAAATATAATTGAAGAACCTTTTAATTGTCAAAATTGCCAAATCGACTGCTTTAGAATTGTTTGAAGATAAACTACATGCTGTTGTGTGCAAAACAAGTGAATCCTGCTCTTGATTATTAGGGCTTCATGAAGAAACCGTTAACCAACACTACATACGCAAAGATACAAACATAAACTAAAAAAGGCGACTTCTCGTTTTGAATTAAATTGCACTAAATGGGATCTTGCACTACATGCATAATTTATAAAATGCCCTATTTTGAGTCCTATAGACATGTTCAATAAGTATGAAAATACTTCATGCATATAACACTTTGAGTAAATTGAATTTTCAGTAATGGTTGCATGACAGGCCCATGCTAATAGCACCCAAGAGATACTGTACATCTGCACTATTCAAAATATATTTATAACAATAGGATATTTATGCATTAAAAATGTATGCAACGCCATCGCAATAGCTATAAATTCGATCTTACTAATCAGTAATTAAAATGTGGAATTAAATACAAATCGGGAAAATAAATTCTCTGAAAATGCAAAGCGGTTACAAAGCATAAAAGTTCCAATTTAAACAGCTCAAATAAGGACTTGATTTACGCTAAAAATGTATGGATTTGCATAAATATACTTTTATATCTTGTAATTTGTTTAATAAGACAAGACAATACAAGAACTTTTATTCAATTATAGATTATCATCTATAATATAAGGAATTAAAGAGAGAGCATCAATATAATTTCAAATGTTAATAATTTTATGAATTTTAAGTTTTCTTTGCTAATATCCTTAAAAATATACCGCGTGCTAAGAATTTGGTTAATTATGTAAAATTATTGGTCTATATCTATTAATGTTTGAACTATTTACATATTTTATTGCATTTCTCATTGTTTTATACTCTATATAATGTTTATTTCGCCCTTTTTAAGTGTTATTGCCTTTCGGCGAACTTGTAGAATAGCGACACACGGACAAAATAAACACGAATCTAGGGTAAAAACTATGAGAAAAGAAATACAATAAAATACATTAAAAGTTTAAAATACAATCGATATAGAGCGATAACTTTACATAATTAACCAAATTCATTGCACGCGGTGAGTATTTAAGCATTATGGCTTATAAGTAATTATTTTTAACTAAAAAATGCAGAATACAACATTTTATTCAAAAAATCCAGACATTTTTGGCTTAAATCAAGTCGTCGTTTTTTGCCTTGTATTAGTGTTTATTTTATCCGCGTGCACCCTATTCTATACTTTCGCCAACTCAACATGTTAAAATTCACTCAGCAATACGATCCCATTCTATATGTAAATTACAAGTCAAGCAAACAATTTTTTTTAAATTCGAATCACAACATACAAATTCATTCTAAATTTAAATTTGCAATGTAATTTAAGATTTTGCACAAACATGTAACGTAGAAGTTAAATTAGACACAATCTACACATTTTACTTTTCATTAAATAGTTTTATTTACTACTCACTCAAAACGCAATAATGCTATTTTTTAGGAAAATTATATCGTATTAATAAATTATCGGTTGTAACTCATTTCCCCCAATCTCATTTTCCCTAAATCTGAGGTCAAAAAAATTAACTACCATTAGAAAAACGATTTCAGTGAAATTAGTTTTCTATGTATATAAGATTGTTGAAATACGGAATTGCAAGTAAATAAATGTAAATATGTTCTTTAATTATAAATGTTGAGGATCACATTTTGTATTAAGTAACCATTTAGCAGTCCTTCAAAAGTCTGTTTAGAATTAAAATATAAATTCAATTTTGTTCATTATTTTTGGAGTTTATACTTTATTGTAATAGATACTTAATTTTTTAGCATTCATTTGTTATTTGTCTTGCTAACTTTTTATTATATATCTGATAGATTTTCTGACAGATAATATTCATTGTTTATGCTGGCAGCCAATTCTACTCCTTTTAGCAGTAATTGAGAGTCTTTTTTTACTTTGAAAATGTTGAATGTAATCTTTATATGTATTTTACTAGAATGTAGAATTAGCCTTGCAATAATGAGTGGGACTCAGCTCTCTCATGATTCCCCTGCATTAATATTTGAATATATTACTAGAGTGGGACCAGGAATCTGGAAAAATTGCAATAATACATCACACTTGTTTGCTATTAACAAATACAATATAGAAATTCATATTATTCAGATGTTAAACAAATCACTGTTTCTGATTATTTTTATACCAGTATGCCTGCTGATATATTATTCCAAATTTTTTACAAAAATTAAAGAGCATTTCAATAAGCAGATCTGGCAGGACTTAAACCAGTAATTTCCATATTAGAAATGGATGTGTTGTCTTACACTATGAATCAGTTAATATATTATTCTGAAGTAAATATTACACAAAGCAAATTAGCATTTATATATTAGATATGAACTATGAAAATACTCATCCAAAGGCATGTTAACACAAATCTTTAATCATAAGATTAGATCTAAACAGTTTCAGGAATAAAATATATATGTATATAATCTGTAAATGGAAACTGTCAATGCTTATAATTATAGCACATATCTACATTTTTCTTGCAATTCTGTATTTCAGCAATCTTAACTACATAGATATCTAATCAAAATACATTTTGAAAAAAAATACATATATTTATACAAATATATAATTAAAATTTCACTGAAATCATATCTTTAATGGTATTTAATATTTTTTCACTTCAGACTTGTGGGAGATAAAATTGGAAGAAGTGAGATACAACCAAATTATCAAGATTTTTCACCTGAATTATTTTTTTTGATTGATTTTATAGACCAATTAATATTTAGACAACAGATTTTTTGAGATAGTTTTCAATATTCAATTACCCAGATAACAAATTTTGGTTGAAACAACATTGTTTTTTAGTTGTTTTTTATGGTTGTTTTAATGTTGAACATCACATTACGTTGCTTTTTGGATGTTTTTTCTGAATAAAAAAGCACTATTTTTAGGTCATAACAACATTATTTTATGTTGCCCATGATTGTTTTAGCATTACTTTTATATGCAATACATTAAATTTATATTGATAATCAGTTCAAACATTGCTGTTTAAACTAACACAAGCCCAACAAAGGGCAGAACAGTAATACAACAAATACATTAAATACAACATTTGCTGAAATTTTGAATGAATGTCTTGATTTTAAATGATAACAATAAGCATAAAAATCTGCCAAATTTAATAAAAATTCAAACTTTTAAAGTAAAGTATAATTTTGAAATAATACTTTTTTAAATTGTGAAGAATCTCTTCTGCTCAAATGTAACTTTTTTATCTGACAGATAATTTCAAGCTGTCTAAATATTCATGAATAAATTATTTTCAAAATTCGCTTACCAAGTATATTATAATTTTTCCAATTCTGTTCTTTATATAAAAATGATCTAGCAATCAAAATGATGAAGTGAGTTCTATTTGCAAGCATCTGCTTGAATCTTAAATTATCAAATTTTTAGTTGCTCAAATTAGTATTAATGGTTGTTATTGTTAATGGTTGCTGCAACAACCAAAAGTATGAAACAACCATAAACAACGTAAAAACAACCAAAATTGTTATCTGGGAAAGTATCAACCATGGGTGCTTAGCTGGAGTTTCAAGTACTTGGAATATTACAAACTCAACCTTGAAGGTCAACTGGACAATACTGTCAGAAGTCAAATATGTTTAATTTCAGTTGCTTGATCTATTGCAAATAATTATTTTTTAGCTTACAAAACTAAAATTTTTTTCACTCTATGAAACATGGAATAAGATCATATGTGATAGAATTTTCAATTTTTTTTAAAAAATTCAATCTCAAACTCAAGATGTAAAAACACAAACTTGGACCAAGTTGCTTCAACTCAAATTAAAAACCTGTTTTGTGTACTCAGAACATACAAAACCTGAACCAGGATTACAAGAGGGGATGAAATTTTTATTAAACATGTGACCAAATTCAGAGACTTTGAAATTTGAAACAATATGTAATGAATTTTAAGAAAATCCACTGCATTCAAGACCTAGATTTTTTCAATGATATTAATAGATATATAATATTGACCCTATTTTGAAATTATTTTCATTAATTATTTTAAAATCTTTATTATCAGTAAATACATTACTTGCAAACAAACAAAATGAATCTGCAATCATTTGGGTGTAATATTGAAGACAATCTGATCTTGGTTCTGTCCCAATAGAAATTCAAGTGCCTAACACCAGTTCTGGTTGTGACATGATAATTATCCAGGTTAGTTTCCATTTGAAATTAAAATACAAACAATGAAAATTAAGTGCTGTTAGTCCACACTCTTATTAAATTCTAATTAAACTTGTAATTTATCCTAAGTAACTGTTCAGGGATTTTTACCTTGCTTTACACACATTCCTCATTTAAGTAGAATATTTGTAGAAATTCTATGTAGTTTCATTAGTGTTTGTGAATTTACATACAAGTTGTGGTCCAGATTATTATACTATATCTTGCTTTGCTATTGTAATATATAAGCTAATTCTAGCTTATTCACTCTCAGACTGGGATCATTGGAAAGCCTAATTCATTACATCATAATGGAATTCCTGTGTTTGACAAAGGTTAAATTGCATGCTAATTTTTATTGTGAATGCTTGCTACTTATAAATTACTTTTCATGTAATTGCATTATAAATTGAAGTTAGGACAGTCTTGTAATTCAGCATGAAGTAGTGTTATATTATTTATATGTAATGTAATGATTTTTTGATGGATGTGAGGTTGAGAATAGGAATCAATTTTAAATATTTAATCTATGAATATATTAAAGATTAAAATAAAGTAGATTCATTTGTTCTATTTCTATTCCTTTCCTATACATTCTACTTATATTAAAGTTACTGAAATTAAAATTGTTGAATGCTTGATTATTTACCTTTCCTGGCATTTGTGTTGGAATTATCTAAATAGTTGTGTTATGTATTTTTATGCTTTCATTTGATTAATAAACAAAGAAACTTTTTTTGATTCAAAAGTTCATAGCAAAACTTCTTAGCTACTTAGCTAGGTGGAGGCAGGGCTGTGGCTAAGGGGGCATGGCCTTCCCTGTTGGGCCATTTAGCCCCACTTCCTCCTGGCATCCTGGATGCAAAACTCCATAGTATTATCTCTAATATTCTTTAACTAAGATAGAGTGAATATTTTTTATTTAAAAAATTTAAAATTCAAATTCCATTCTATTTGAAAATTAAATTAAAAAGTGTGAAATTATTTCATATGAGTAAAACAATGTTTTGGTGCCATGGCCCCTTAACTTGCAAATGTGAGCCATGGGCCTGGGTGGAGAGATCTACATTCTATGCATTTTGCATTGCTGAAAGTTTACAAATCAGTTTTATGCAAGTAAAACAAAACCTTTTCTATGTGTAATGTATCTAAAAAGGGTTAAGAATAAACATATAAACAATGAATTCTATGATTAGAATAACAAGCTGAATTCTAATGTGACATTATCCTTGAAAGTGAATAATTTTATTTTATTGATTTTATTTTTTTCTAGTTACAAAATATCTTATTTCTACAGAAACAAAACAAATTTCTAATATCTTTGGAAACAAGTTGAGGACAAAACGTAATTAGTTCTGTTCCAACAGAAATTTGAATGTACAACACCAGACTTAGTGATGACATAAAATTCATAAAGGTTAGTTTTTGCTTAAAATTGAAATTTGAAAAAATCAGGATTATGCACTGGAAACCTCAGCATCAAAAATTGACTACTGTGACACCTCCTCACAATATTATAAATATAAATATTTTGTAGAATTAGATTTATTTCAAATAATAATTGTCACAAAAAAAATTTATCTATTAAACTTTTTGACCAATAGTCATTGACAATCTGAGCTTAGTTCTGTTCTGTCAGAAGATTTGAACATGCAAGCTACCTGTAGCCAAAACCAAATTACAAACAGGTTAGCTATAGTAGAAATTTGAAAAGAATATGCCTGATTCATGAACTTAGAAGAAGCACCAAAACTTGTGATGCAACCAGTTGAAAAATAAACAATTGAGCAAAAAGTACTGGAAAGTTGGTTGATGAAAAGCTCATAATTTCTTAATAATAATTAAGCTACTAAATCTTAATACTTTTTCTGCTTGGAAATAAAATAGTTTACTTTTAACTGTTTTCTAAGCTTTGCTTAATTGTTATTTGCTTGTTCTAACTTACAGGATTATTTTGTACATATTTATCTGATACTTATATCTTTTTATTACTTTTTTTGCACAAGTACTTTTTTTCTTGGTAGCATCTTTTTGCCTTAGCTATACAATTTTAGAATCAAGTTTTTAGTTACAGTATCTCATTTTTATGTATTAAATTATCAAAGATAGATGCAGCCTTAAAAACTATAGACAATTTGTATTAGTAATATTTTTGCCAATTTCCCAATGTTGCAATTGATGTTGCAGGTAAAGCTCATCTTTCTCTTTAGGCATATAATGACCTTAAGAAAAATAATTGTAAATGCTAACTCAGATATATTTATATTTACTTTTACTTAAACTCTTTAAATATCTTATCATTTAAGTTAGTAAACACTCATTTGTTGAGTTAGGAATGATATTCTTAAAACATTATTGTAAAAAATTGGTTGCTTCCTCTAGTAAATTCATTCAACACTAAGTCTCCTAAAATTGTAGAATCACAGGGGAGTTCTTGCTACTATAGCAGTACTGGGAAACTCAAGAGTTAAGATCAAAGGTTGCAAAGTTTACTGTAGCAGAGAGTAACTGCATTCCAACAAAAGAAAGAAACTTTGGTGGATCAATGATTTGCTTAATAAATACAGAAATTCCATAGAGAACTCTAGCAGTGACCAATTCACACAGCATCATGCTGAAGCCATATCCTTGAAGCCATCCTTACTTGCAGAGGTGCTAACTGTGTATCTCAAGTTGTAATTTCTACCTCAATAAACAATTTATCTCAGAATTCTATTATCTCAGCTCATGTAAATAAATAATAAACAAAAGGCACATAATTGTGGTGCATTCATGTTCACCAACACCATAGTATATTTGCAGTGTTAATATTATGTGTATGTACAAATAGATTGAAAAAATAGTTGTTATTCTCTACACCTAATTGTAACCTAAAGTGACCATGATTTGGGCTGTCACCATTAAGGAGCTATTTGTTGCCCCAGATCCAGTGCAGTTTCCTCCCAAATTGTTGCCAGATCTTAAGCAATAGTTATCATAACCAAATCCTCAATAATAAATCTAAAAGGGGTTACTAGATAATAAAATGTGAAAAGATCAAACACAGTTGGAGGAAGAAAAATTTATTGTGCACTTCACTACAGTGTTCTCAGATATTTTTTTACAAAATTCTGTAAATTATTACCTGGTTACTGTTTACAGTTAAACACAATTTCCCTCACAAAGTTAAAATGAGCAATCACACTAATTTAAACCAAGGGGACAAATAATAATTCTATCAAATAACTACACTAAAAAATGTGAACAAATTGAATTAACATAGGGCTAGGTGTACAAGTAGGGTTTTGCTGTTGTGTCTCATTCATTGATAAAAATTGTTGATATTGCTACCACCTAAAATTCACAAGATGAAAAATTCACTGAGNCATAGGGCTAGGTGTACAAGTAGGGTTTTGCTGTTGTGTCTCATTCATTGATAAAAATTGTTAATATTGCTACCACCTAAAATTCACAAGATGAAAAATTCACTGAGCTTAGGTTTTACTTTGCACTTAGGTTTCATACACTGCACCCAATGTAGAGTCACTCAGAGAAATTTCTTAGTTATTATTTACAAAAGCTGTTTTCATGTCCCCTTGAGTTGGTGCTATGTTTATTGTCCAATTAAATTGCAAGGGAAAATTATGACATGACTATCTTGTGATTCTGATTATAAACAAAGACAGGTAATAATTTGAATTGTATAAATTGAGCAAAGATATTGAAAACAGTTAATAGATTTTATCTAGCTTCAATTACCATTTACCTTTTCTAATTTTATTTACTAGTTTTTCAATATGCAAATAATTGTGTAAGTTAAGGCAACAATTTGGGAGTACTTTCCTCAAAGTACAGGAGTGACATGTAGCATCTAGAGATCTGTCAGATCACCTATCCCAAATTGTGGACCATTTAGGTTATGGATACTGCTACGTATAAGGAAATAATAAATCTTTTGTTCTATATGCAACATGTACATGCACCTATAAATGATTACACTGTGATAATATTATACTATTAGTTAGCACAAATGCATGGTAACTACATGCTATTATTTAGTGAGCTGAGAGATAACAATGAAAATGAGANGTTAGCTTTAGAAATGGTTACCACTACTCAGAAGATAGTTTCTGGACCCACTCTCCAGTTATTACCACAAAATTAATTTGAGCAAGGGGGGCATGTAGAGTCACTCAGGGAAATTTTGTGGTTATTATTTATTATCATTAATTTTGTAATGACGTCAGTATGACATATTTCTTTATTTTGAGTTTAGTTTACAAAAGCTGTTTTCATGTCCCCTTGAGTTGGTGCTATGTTTATTGCTCAAATTGAATTGCAAGGGAGAATTATGACATGACTATCTTGTGATTCTGATTATAAACAAAGACAGGTAATAATTTGAATTGTATAAATTGAGCAAAGATATTGAAAACAGTTAATAGATTTTATCTAGCTTCAATTACCATTTACCTTTTCTAATTTTATTTACTAGTTTTTCAATATGCAAATAATTGTGTAAGTTAAGGCAACAATTTGGGAGTACTTTCCTCAAAGTACCAGAGTGACATGTAGCTTCTAGGGATCTGTCAGATCACCTATCCCAAATTGTGGACCTTTTAGATTACAGATACAGCTCCAGATACAGGAACTAAAATCTCCTGCCACTACTTGTGATGAAATTCATTCACCCAAGCCTATGCCCAATAATTATATTACTCATGCTGCACTGGATGAGGCATTGGAAGATCTTGCTGAGAGAATTACAAATCAGTTTGCTCATATGGTTCAATCAGGAAATGTGAATAATTCTATAAATGCACATTTTCCACCTGAGATAACAGCAACACCTCCAAATTCCTCTTTGTTTTTATACATCCTCTGCTAATTATCACCCTACATTTGCACAGTCTGCAGTGACTAATGTATCCACTCTAGTTACTGTGGCTACTCCTCAAGCCTGTTATGTTTCAGCTATTCCTTATCCAGTTAACACGACTGTTGTGCCTATGATTAATGAGCATGTCAGAGATGTAAGCCCTTCTCAAGTTAGGACAAGTAGTTGACAACAGTATAGAAATTCTATCCTTCCTCCTGAATCAAGTGGTGGACAACAAGTGTTTAGCAAGCACTCCGTACTTCCGAAATTTACTGGGTAAATTGATGCCATTTCACAGTCTTTCAATGAATGGTTTTTCTCATTCAAACTTACCATGAAACAATATCATAGCTCTCAAGAAGCTGCAGAATCTCAGTTCCCATTATATCTTAGTAGTTTAGCATACAACCAGTATATGATACTTGATTGTGCCATAAAGCACATTATCAGTTGTTAGTTGGTTTCTTTGAAAATCATTATCAAGCCCCACACATTAAGCATTAATATAAGACCTTACTGTGTGATATGTCTTTTAAACAAGGTGATGATAATAGGAACTATATTACCTAAGTGGAACAATTGTTCCAACTTAGTAGTTTATCTGCAGAGTATGCTCAACACAATCTCTTTTTGTATATTTGTCGGGGTTTTCCTCCTTACATCCAAAATTGTCTAGAGGTAAAATGCGATCTGGAAGAAAATTTACACAAGATTATTAGGAAGGCTATTAGTGTTGTCTATATGATCCATAATTCATATTGTATTTATAAAGATGTTACTGATTTAACTAGAGTCAAGAATAAATCTGAATTAAGTAGCTTCCTTTAGGAAGGAATTTGATATGGCATCAGTTTGATGTTCCCAATGTGGAGAGAAGGGGCATCTGAAGTCAAATTGTCATACAAATATACAGTTAATAGCTGACAGAGAGGGATTTATACTGGAGGAACCTGAATCCCCAATGAGAATTCAGTTGACCTGACAGATGATGAGTTGATACCACCTGAGAATTTAAATTAAAAGGAGTGCCGACTCCTCCAAAACATGCACAGGACATTCTTGTCATCACTAATTTGATATGGAAGAATCTAATCCCTGTGGAGATAAACAGACATATAATTAATGCAACAATTGATACTGGAGCTGCCACTTCCATCATTAGCAATGAATGATGTAAAGAATTATGTTTTACATGAAATTCCTTAGATCCCTTAGTTGTTAAACTTATAGATGCTTCAGGAAATAAAATCTCCCTGAAAGGGAAATTGTGTGACACAGCATGCACATCCACACTGAGCCATTTGAAGTTGATCTCATTGTGGTAGATACCTCAAATCACCAACTCCCCTACAATCATATTTTGGGAAATGATTTCCTCAAATGCAATGCATGTGTAATCAATTACAAAAACAATACAATATCTATCAAAGACCAAGAAGTGACACAATTAGCCACTATTCCAGAAAAAAAGATAGTCTTTAATTTAATAGAGCCAGTTTATTTAGAGGCAAAACAGTGGTTGAGAGCAGCTGTTTTTTCTGAGAACAATATAAATGGAGATGTCATGATAGCTAGACAGTGTGGCAAATATGTTAAAGGAATTTCATTCTCACCTGATTTGTGCAAAGTTCATGAAGAAAATATCTGCATTACAATTTTAAATGGATCTAGCTTTCCTGTTTGATTTGAGGGCTCTCAATTACAGATAGTAGGTGTGCCTGTTTGAGTAGAAAGCATTACTACTTCCTGATTGTCAATCTGCACTGCTATTCATGACCTAGATGAACCATCCAGTTCCATTAAGATCCCTACAGTAACTAGAGTTACTCACCCACATTTGAACAAATGAAGAAAAACAATCACTAATTTTGGTATTACAAGGTTTTTAATTATGTAACCATTTGTGTTGTCCAAGCCATAGGTGAGGAACACACCATTGAAGTCAAACATGACAAACCTATTCAATTACCAGTACATCAAGTACCTGAAAATCTTAAATCCAAATACGAAAAAATATTAAGTGATTTATTGAAAGTGGAATTATTCAAGGTAGTGTAGAGTTGCTCAGGGATTTTGTTGATTTAATTCTCATTTAAATTTTACTTTGTATTATTACGTCACTATGACGTTAGTAGCTATTTTCGACCTTAGGTTACTATTGTTAATTTTATGTCCCCTCGATGGTGCTTATTTTTGCTCAAATTTAATTTTGTGAGGGAAAAGAATTCGATCATGTTAAACTATGTTGACATCTGAGCATTGTAAACAAAGGCAGGTAATCATTAAACATTTGTATAAAACCTGAGGAAAATGTAGTGATAGCTTAATAGATTTTATCTACTCTCAACTGCCGTTTTTACCATTGTATTTTTTATTTATTTATTATCTTGATGAAACTTATTGCTTAAGATCAGTGACAATTCAGGAGTGCTTTCACCAGCACAGGGCGACAAGTTGCTTCTGGGGGTCTGTTGATTACCCAGTCCGAATTGTGGACTCATTAAGTTACGTATATGGTTATGTATAAGGAAATAATAAATCTCTCTTTCGTAGTTCAGCATGTACATGCACTTATAAAACCTAACACTGTGATGATACCATGCCATGGGCTAGCACGAATATCTGGCAATTACAGATTATTTAATAGTGAGCTGAGAGATAACAATGAAAATGAGAGTTTGTATTTTCTGAAGTGAAATAGAAATTAAGCAAGTGAGACAAATAGGGTAGCACCAGTCAATAGGTTAAGCACTTTACTCTTGGATGTTCTGCTTTGGCTGGAAGCCATAGGAATTGGTCATCTTGGATTGTACCTAAAGTAGTTTGTTACTTGGATGAATTACCAATGTTCCATCTATAAGTTATGTTATAAGTTCTATGTTACTCTGTTTCTCAGAATCGTGGCTGTAAAGTAAACGCTATTTAAACCTTCTGCGGAGTCAATTAAGTTTCTAGTTAAGTTTCCCTATCAGCCCATGATTCTACATTACTGAAAACTATTGGCTTTAGTTAATTTTAATTAAAATAAATTACATTATAGCTTGCAGCTTCCTACCTTACATTTAAATAACAATACATGCTCAGTCTATTTCTCAGTCTATTATAGGTCACCTAAGTCTATGATATAAAATATGTATAACCTACAGTAGGCTATCCAGCCCTTTTACTGATATCAATTATGAAAGAATTGATAGTCAGTTAAATGGAGAAAAACTCCTAATCATATACCTAACTTAAATGCAGGTTCATGGTTTGGATCAAGACCATTGAGTTGCTCCTGATATGTGCCCAAACCACTACTACTGCATTTACCAATTAGCTTGACATCATTTATAAATAAGCAAACAAAAATAAAATCTAAAGATAAGATTTTCAAAGAATTTACTTCAACAATTTCCAAATTGATTTTTATCATATTTATTTTTGACTTCAAAAAGTACCTGTCATTCAAAATTCAATTTTAGATTGTCTGCCAAAAATGGCTAAAAATAATGGAAGCAAATGCACCAGCTTTGTTTGGTCAAATTGTTCAACAACAAGTACTAATTTGCTATTTTAATACTTAGTTGCATTTACAAAGATAATGTGATAATTAAACTAAAATTGTTTTTTAATCAATAATCATAATTTGATCTTAATATTGACTAATCATCTGATCTTCTCTTCTTAGCAGCATTATGCTTTGGATTATGCTACATGATGGCTGAGAGAACGGTGAGTCAGCAAACAGCAGCTGCAAGATTCCCACTATACCTCACAGGAGCAGCATCCCATCATTACCTGCTGCTGGACACTGATACAAAACAGAACTACAAACTACTGATTGGAGACTTTGCAGAGTATTATGAGAATGAAAGTTTTAAAAACCAGTACTAAATCATATTGAACTTGACAAAGATGAGGAAAACAGATGATATAAGGAACTATATCCAAAAAGTGGAGTGACTCATAACACTTAGCTCTAGAGGAAACAAATATTCAAAATACGACCTCTTCTCACATATTTGCAAGGGAATGCCCAAGAATATTAGAACCCAGTTCAAAATCAAGTGTGTTGTCAACAATAAGTTAGAAAAGCTTATAAGAAAAGTGGTGGACATACCAGTGGCAATTGAGAACAATGCCTGCATCTATGAAAAAGCAGTATGACACAAAGAAAAACCAACGGAATAGCAAAATATTTACAAGCCAAAAACAATGAACACTATACCCTACAGTGAAAATAAAACAGAAAAGTTTATCAGAATCAAAGGAAAAGAGGGAAAGACAAAGAAAGTAAGAGAGAGGGACATAAAGTGTTATAGCTGTGGAAAGAAAGAGCACAGGAAAGATGAGTGCAAAAAAGCAAATCAATATGATTTTAGAAGAGGAGGCATATTATGAAGATAAAGATGTGATTGAATCTGAATCAGAACTTGCCAAGGACACACAAACTGAGGATGAATCAGAAAACTAGCTTGAGTGTCAACTCCAAAAAACTGAGCACCAATAATAATTATGACGCATTTGGATAACATTAACACAATAACAATAATGATAAATGGAGTGATAACAAAGGTGACAATTGATAAAGGAGCTGCAATGTCCATTATAATTGATGAATGCACAACAAAACTGGGGTTTAAATGGGAGGACCTTAAACAATCAAACAAAAGACTAATTAACACATCAGGAGAATATATAGACACAAAAGGAAAGTAAAACACAGTACAAATTGCAAACACCACCTTCAAGCAATCACTAGTGGTAATAGACACCCATATCAACTTGTTGCCATATGAGGGGATATTGAGTGATGAATTTTTAATGAAGAATGGATCTGTAATAAATTATTCAAATATAACAATTAAGGTAAAGGAGGAGGAAATTGAAAATGAAGAACAAGAAGACAAGCAATCAGCAATAACATTTGAACTAGAAGAAGATTTAAAGCTGCAACTATATCAATGGAGGATCTATACAATCCAAACAGGAGAGAAGATCACTGCAGGCATAATGAATTAACTCAAAGAGAGTATTGATGCTGTCAAGTGTATGCTACATAAAAAATAGGAAGGGAAAGATACTGATACTGAATGCCATGAATCACAATGTCAACGTGAAGAAAACAAACATGAGGATACTTGGGAAATATGTCAAGTCTAGCATCAAAGCAATTTGGAAAGCAATGGAAGACATCAATAAGCAGAGTAGTTTCTACAGTTGATTTGAGGACTTACAAACAAAAACAGTAGGTACTCCACACAGCTGATTCAAGGGTGAGTGGACAAAAACAATTGATGTAGTGAGTACTCCCAATGGCTGATTTGAGGGCATAGGGACAAAAGCCAATGGAGAAAACAAATACAGGATGGCACAGTTAGCAGAAGAGGAATATCAACACCTGAACAGGAAGCAATTACAACAACTCAGAGAAGTGCTAGAAAGACATTAACAGATATTCAACTACAGAGAAATAAGCTTGGGACAAGCAATAGGTGAGACGCACAAGATAGACACAATCACAAACAAACCAATAAAACTGCTGGTGAGACAAATTCCAGAACAGATGAAAGACAAATATAATAGAATATTAAACAAGCTGATCAACAACAAAATTATCTGACCTAGAGAGAGCCCATACACTGCACCAACAGTGTTTGTAAAGCAGGGAGACAAGAAAAGGTTGTGCATAGATTTTTGGAAACTAAATGAAGTGACAAAAAAAAGACTCCTATCCACTTCCAAGAATAGAAGACATGCTGAATGAAGCAAGTAAGCATAAATACTTTATGTTGATAGATCTATGCAAGGCGTACTGGTAGGTGCGGATGGAAGAGGAGGACATCAAGAAAACAGCATTCATCACACTGTACGGATTGTAGGAGTGGATTTATATGGCATTCAGATTGTGCAATGCGCTGATGACTTTCCAAAGATATATAAAAAAGGTACTAAAGAACAAGAAACATAAAATGGAAGAAGGTGTAAATGCATACATAGATGACATTATCATAACAAGTGACACCATAGAAGAACACCTTGAAAAGCTGGAAAGGACACTTCAAATCTTAGAAAAAGCAGGACTGCTGATCAATGTAAATATATGTGATATACTGAAGGAAAAGATCATATTCTTGGGATGGGTAATAAACAAAGGGCGGATATGCATGAAGGATAATGGAAGAGACATGATCTGGAAAATTGAGAAGCAAAAACAACAAGAAAGATATACAGAGGATAATGGGTTTCTTCAACTACTATGGAACATTCATACTTAATATCACTGGAAAAACTGCCAAAATGACATGACTAATGAGAAAATCAGTACCTTTCATATGGACATGGCAGGAACAAGACGAATTGGACAACATAAAGGAAGAGCTGGCAAAATTGCCATAATTGAACACGCCAGATTACAACAAAACAAGGTAGTGATTGGAGTAACACTAGAACAAATGAAGAATGACAAGGAGGTGCTGATACAATTCTTCAGCCACAAACTGATTCCAGCACTTCTTCATAGGAAGAGAATTCAGGGTCTGCACAGATAACAACTGCCTGGCACAGCTGAAGAAGTTCTTGGGAGACAAATCAAGAATAGTGTTGAGATGGATCAAATACCTTAAATGAATTTACTTTTACTATTGAACACTGGAAAGGAACACTGCATACTAATGTGGATTTTTAGACAGCACTCCCAGAGTATGAAAGAGATGCAGCTAAGGAAGATGGTGAAAATAAACAATTCCAATTTCTACCACACACAGAGTACAAAGTACTACCTGAAACAAATGTTGATAAAAAGGGGCAAGCAGTCCTACCCATCATGATTAAGGAAGAGATATTGGAGCAAGAGATCATAGAGAAGCAAAGAGATGACGTGATACTAAATGAAATCATAAAAAGCTGAAAGAGCTGCAACTAAAACTATCAAAACTAACAGCTATCTACTATGAAAGAAACAAATGGAAGACAAACAAAAATGGACTCTTATATGTGGAATCACAGAACAACTGAATCACAATCCCAAAATATTACAAAAGGGAACTGATAAGGAAGACACATGAGAAGGGTCATCTAGGAATATATATATATATATATACAGGGTGTCCCAAAAGTAGCTTTACAACTTGTTTCGTTAATAACTTTTTGAGGAAAACTTTGATTCCCACCAAATTTTAACATGAGTTGATATAGGCAAAAGGAATTTTTTTGACACCAAAATCATGATTATAGACTAAGTGTAACGCTTATGACAGCCATTTTAAAAAAAGTTACTATTTACTCTAATTAATAATGTTGATGACGCAGCAATGTTTGACTGCAAATCAGGAATTGAGAAAGTTTGTGACAATTTTCAATTTTTCAGGTAACACGATGTCGACGCGCTACTCTGCAGCACAACGTTTTAAGATTGCAGCTTGGTACGAATGCACCAAGTCACCTATCATCGTCCAGCGAAAATTTCGGACTGAATGGGGAAAAAATGCGGCTATTCCATCAAGGCCTACAATCGTCGCCATTCACGCCAAAGCCATCGAAGGCAATCTGGTGGACTTGGACAGAACAGGACGACCTCGAACCTCACGCTCTGACGAGAACGTCGATACTTCTAAAGGATAGAAGTAGTCACAAATTCAAGAAATTTCAGCATAAAAAATAGTAACTTTTTTTAAAATGGCTGTCATAAGCGTTACACTTAGTCTATAATCATGATTTTGGTGTCAAAAAAATTCCTTTTGCCTATATCAACTCATGTTAAAATTTGGTGGGAATCAAAGTTTTCCTCAAAAAGTTATTAACGAAACAAGTTGTAAAGCTACTTTTGGGACACCCTGTACTTTTAAAATAAAG
>CABFPE010000148.1:696887-724862 GCA_900660155.1 Hofstenia miamia | reverse complement strand
ATTTAGATACACGAAAACGCCGATGATTTCACTGGTGCAGCTGGAAATGCTGGAGATCGCATTGCTTGTTGCTCCATTGTACATAGTGAACCTTGGTCACTAAGTACATATGTGATTGACGAACGATCAGTTGCGCAATCAATAATGCCATTCAATGTCATAATTGTCATGATGCTACTTCTCAAACTGACCTTGTAATTACTTAACGTTTTTGGGGAAATTATTTTACATTTTATTTGAGTTTCATTAGTTGCTTATTAATAAAAATGAATTCGATGTATATAAAGAATAGGTTTTAGCATTATTTAGAAACTATTTGATCTCAAATATAAACAAGATTTAAACCTTTAAATTTCTTAATTCTTCTAATCCATTAGAAAAAGATAGAACAGATCATTAGATGCTGATGCTATTTGAGGAAATCAGGTTAGGTGGCTTAAATAATTTGTGGTTTGACTTTCATATGTCAAATAAAAGGAAGTATTTGTTGTGTCAAAGAAGAAATACTTGCACAATATTGTACATAGAAACAGTCAAAGTGTAATATTAGAAGAATTGTGGATTTCAAGGAGATGAAAAATAAAAATTAAGAAAGTAACAAATCAATTCAAGGTATATCCGAAACTGTATATCAACTATGGGCAAAATGAATTAGTAGAGAATACGAGATAAACACAGATGTTATGAAATGGAAGGAACAATTAGACGTTCAGGCCGCTGAACTCAACAAAAAAAACTGCACAAATATGATATTTATCAAGACTAATTCATTTATTTTGGAATTGCTTAGGTTCCTTACTCTGTTATTTTCGGAAAATTAATTCCAGTAGTTTTCTCTCAATCAAATTTTTGTAATAATCTCAATAAGATTGAAATTGTTCTCATAAACGTTTAGCAAAATTATTAAATGTAACGTAGAGAAAATGTGGTTGGTTGTTGATAATTCTGCCAAATTCAAATCCATATTTATCAGAAGAAATAGGATAATACTCGGTTAATTCCCAGTAGCAAATTTTCACTTTTCTTTTTTTCGAAGTATATAAAATCATTAAGAATTTGGAATACTTGAAATACCAACATGAAGTTTGCCTTTTATTTTGCTATCAGCATCAATCCCCATCCCCCTGCAATTTCCATGGGGATCCCCACACATCTCCATCTCCATAACAATGTCGGAGAAATACCCATCAAATCCCTACTTTTACAAAATTTAATCGAAAATGATGAACTGAAGTGCAAATGAATAAATGATACAAAAATTTGAGTAAATTGAATCACTTTTGAATTACATACAAATACTATATGTTATACATTATTTGACTAAATTGAATCATTTTTGAATTACATACAAATACTATATGCTATACATTATTGATTATATTTTGAACATTGTTTTGGATGATTTTGCCAAATAGTAAAATATAATAAATCGAATAAACGGCCAATGATATCAAATTGTAATATTTTAAAATACAAACTAAAAATCAGAATTATTATCAGATGGTATGGGTTCCAAATCCTCACAATGAACAAGGACAAGTCGTTCAGCTGATGCAACTGACTGAATCTTCTCATACAGATTGGCGTACACGTTAGCCATTTTCATAACAGGAATTTATTTGATTTTGCGCTCACACAGGGAACTTAGTTTATCACGTGTTTAATCCAAGTCTAATACAAAGTTCTGGATGCCCCATGATACTGAATAGATACACAAGGAAAAGTCTAATATGAGTGAGAAACACTGTCCACTGATATTGTAAATTTCGAAAAATGAGTAAAAAATACCTACAAAATCCCCATGGGTATTCCTATGGAGATACCACTGTCCCCATCCTTGGCCCACGTAAATCACGGACGTGTACATTGCAGCAATTTTAAAAAGCAGGAGGCGGATTATTTAATCGATATTTTAAGCTGCAATATTTAATGCCTTTTATATGATTATGATAAGCAACTATAGACGACAATATCAATATTAATGAAACTATTACACACATAGAAACGTATACTCATATTCATCCTATATTGCCTTTCAATTTTTCTTATTTTATTTGTAATGATGAAACTGTTGTGCTCCACTTTGTATATCGGATTATGATGGCAAAACTGCATTTGTTCGATTTAACTTTGTCATTATTCAGACGAAAGTATAAAGTCTCTTTGGATGAAAGCATTACATCAGAATTTACATATACTAAGTACTCTGTGAAAGACATTAATTATTGCACCAAGTGTTCTAAAATAACAGGAAGCCCAAACAGTCTCTTCGAGGAATATTTGACTTTCTATTCAGTTCGCACAGTGCGTAGTATATGCAATAATGTAGTTCTCATTAATCAATGGTTTTATATAAATAATAATTTCGGCACTCATTTTTATATTTGGATTACATACAATTTATTTAACCTTCAAATTTTCAAAGAAAATATTACGTTTTTCGTGTAACAAAACTAGAACATATTGTACTTATTTCCTAAACATGTGCATAGTACACAATATATGGTATATCTAAAAGATTAATGATTAGTGAATTGAATAAGTTTTTGAAGAATAAACGTAAAGAAGTTTGGAAAATATGATTCATTTTGCATATTCGAATATGAAGTGGACCAATACAACTTTAGTACGATTTGACTTACTTATAAAATTTGGATGATCAGCAGCTTAATCCATTTTACAAAAATTTATAACAGCGTATATTTTTTTTATAAAAATGAATGCAATTTGTATTGCCAAAGTTGAAGTCATTACTAATAAGATTATTTTACTACTACATCAGCTAAAAAACGTTTTGGTAGTCCAAATGAAATATATTTATCTGTTCTATGAATTTATTTATATCAAAAATCGAAACTGCTGGTGAAAGCTTAAGACATTTACAAAAATTTCTATTGAAAAATAAAACTAGATGAATTCAAGATTGCTATATGTGAAAAATTCACAGCTGTGTAGTGAAATCGGATTTTTATGAACCAAGATTATAACTCAGGAATTTACTGCGTCATACAAATCAACTTATCCAACTGAAGATTTGACTTGCAAAAATAGAGCAGACTCACAATTATAGTAATCTACTAAATTATGATTCAAAACTAAACAGTCAATCAAAATAATTTCAAAAATGTATTTACGATTTCTTGATATTTGTCCCCTACGACCAAATATCAACTCTGGCTGACTGCCTTCAATAAATAAAAATTCACTACTACAATTACAAACAAAAGTTAATGTACAATGTCATTCAATTAATTTCCCTTATTTCCCTAATAAGTTTTGGAAATGTGATGTGTTTTTGTAAACTTATCTCTAAGGAAATTCTTATAAAATTTTATCACATGCGAGTCTTTGAAAAATACCTCTAACTCTATTTATAGCAGAGTCCATAATTTTATAATCCCACTACAACCCAGTTATGATAATGGAGAACCTTTATGATTTACCTCACTCACTAATTTCAACTCAAGGTTAACATCTGTGAAAGATATGTTTCTTTGTTCTCTACTATAATGTTTTAGGGAAACAATAAATAATTCCTCATGTAAATGTAATATCATTTCACTGAAAGCACTTAATGCTTCATTGAGGAAAATAAAGTTGCTAATTTTTGCACTCAAAGTAATATAGAGAATGCTTGAAGTCTGGGAGTTAAGAGTTTTTCCTGAATATTTTCCTTCAGAGTCTCCTAAAGTTAAGTACTTTCAATGCAAATTTGAAATATTGTTTACTCTATAGATAAATTAATTAAGATCAACCATAATTTTTTTGCTAACTGATTTATTTTTACACTCTGGGTAAATTAATACAAAAATCAATAACCAATAAATTTAAATAAGACTAAATTGAAAGATTAGAAACCAAATGCAAGTTCTTAAATTTACCAACTTAAATCTAATTTCAAAATGTTTTACCTTGGGAGTGTGGTATTCTGGAAAAATCACTGCAATCTTTAAATCTTGATTGACTAAAGAAATATCTTTTGAGAAAGATAGGTTTTCTTCTAGAAATTGACGTATCTTTTGTTTTCTTTGAAAGTGGTTTGCTTTTTGCTTAGAAGAACTCTCTAATTGTTTCTCTTACATCAGATGAGCACTTATAACTGAATAAATCTTTTTTGAGTTGCAGCATACTGAGGTTTAAAAAAGAGGCGACCTTTATCTCAAAGGCCCAATTTTTTTCCTTTGCAATTTGGAATTAACAAGTGTTTTCTAAATAAATAAATTTTAAAAATGATAAATTCTCTCAACAGTATTGAATTTAAGAAATCTTTATTTAAACTTCAATTTTCATCACAGCTGAATGGTCTGCTTTAACATTAGAACAGCAAGTATTCCTTGAAAATAAATTTACATTTGATGTTTCAAATGTGAAAATTATGGAATAGAAAGAAAATTTCTACAAACAGAAAATTCAATGAGATTACGAACATATTTGGAGGTATATGTACCTGCTAGTGTTTTACTGAATGAATAATAAAGCAAAAAAATCGTTTAACTGTCATGTTAACCTATGTCACATTTCTAGTTTAAGAAATGCATGAAATAGAAGAAACTACAAAACAGGCTTACACAAAGGAATCATCATTCAGTGAAAGATCAAAGATTCTCAAAAACAAACTCAATTTTGGACTTTCATTGTCTGCATTTGATAATAGAAATAGTATGTTGGCTGTGAAATATTTTCCAGTTATTGATGAAACTTCTTAAACTCGCTTAATGACATTGACTTAGCAAACTGTGAAAAACAAGTTGTTGAAAATATTATAAACAGAATTTGGAATAATGCAAATATTTCTTCATATAGATTCATTGCATTTTTCTGTAGATGGTAAAGAAATGTACCAATATATGAATGACTTAAATCTTGCTGTCTTGAAATATCCAGCCAGTGCTATAGTAAATGATGTCATTGATTCCTCAAAACTTTTAACAACACAAGTACAAAATTATTAATGAAAACGGCAATTTACAAGTTAATTCTGCTCTAACTATCCAAGTATTCCTAATCTGGTCATATGTAATTTGTTACTTTCATGCTGATTATATTTAAAAAACATAGAACATGTGCAATGGTAGTTTTTAGCAATTGGAGAGAATCTGTATCATGCACTAGTCTTTGTACAGAAATCTGTATTAAAAAACAAAATATATTTCACTTCCTTTTTTTAGAATTGCTGCAATGTGCACGGCTGTGATTTACGTGGGCCATACACCACCCCACAGCAGATCTGTCATCTATTATTTGCAGATATATACGAAGCTCTCTTTAAAAATGGGCTATGCCCATTGTTCAAATGTCAAAATGTAACAAATTATAAAAACAGTACAGACATGTGAAATCCATTATTCCACTCTATGTATAAAGTTGCACTTCTTCACAGATAATGTTAACATTACGTAGTTTTATCTATAACCCATTGTTCAAATGTCAAAATGTATCCAATTGTAAATTTGCTATCTACCAATTAATAAACTGGTGCAAATTTTACAAACATGAAGTTTAAATCACAATTTATAAGGTTGTAAATTGCTTATTAACATTTATTGATGTCATATATATATATAAACGTTGTGATTTGTTTTTGCCTTTTGGCACAATATTACTTGCCTTTGGGATATTGCATATAAATATAAATTTTAAGACATTCTACAAATAAATGATTGTTTAAGTACTTGTAGTTGCATAATAGTGTATGAATTTTAAAATAAAAACTTTATAATTATTGAGAAAAAAATAAATATTTCAATATGTTCAATACAATCAAAGCTTAACAAAGGTTTGCATTGTTTCACAGAAAGTACATGTGGTTAAAAAATGATATATTTATTTGTATTTACATAATAAAAATTTGTTTGATTTCCCAAACAACTTGCCAGAATAAAAATGTTAATTGTCATCATCATTTTGTATTAATGATGGAACTTGTGGCTGTACTTAAATTTCTTTTATAAAATTTTGTGTTAAATTATTTAGCACATTTATTGATTTTCATTAACATAAAAATGTTTCTCTGCTGAGTTTGTCAGTACATATTCATACATAACTTTCATTTATTACAAATTTAAATACTTTCATTTATTACAAATTTAAATGTTAGAAGAATTATATTTATGTACAGGAGGATATAAATTAACAGTAGAAGTCATCTTGTCAAATGGTGTTTATTGATGTGTATTCTATATATTGTGTAGTCTTTTACGCAAATAGTAAAGTTTATCTTTGAACTACATAATGTAATTTGTAGAATGCCTTAAAATGTGTATTTATATGTGATATTAAATAAAACACATAAAAACAAAACCATTAGCACTTCAATATGGAAAAAATCTGAATATACAATAAAGAATAGTCGAATTTAAGTATATGTACGTTTTCTTTCTCATTTTTGAAAGCTTATACTAATACTGCCAAGAAGTTTGCATTTTGTTCAATGCCTATAACATAAAGATATCTTCATTTTAGCATATTATTCAGTTTTTCCAACGATTCAATTCAAGTGGTGATGGTTGAATTTATTCAACAATGTAAGCTATTTTTGCATTTTAATAAGTTAATATTACTAACTTTGTTTCATGTGATTACGAATTAATATAAAAATTTTGTAATTTTTGTACACGTTTAATATCTTTGCTAACAAAAATTTTTATTAAACTTGTTGAAAATAAATTTTTTAAAGGAGAATTATTTCTACTCACTCATTAATCTGAAAGCATCATAGAGAAAATAAATCCAAAAACAAAACTTAAAACATTCCAAATTTTTCTTTCACATATTTTAATTATTAGTGTTGTTTTTGGAATATAATTTCGAGATCTCTGTATTTAGAAATGTAAAGTGGAAGGTTATGCAAAACGAATATTTGTCAAATGTGTTAAAATATGTACAAAAGGAAAAGTGTCAGATGTATTAAAACCCGTCGCAATACATCAAAAACTGGAGCTAAATCTAGTAATAAAAATACATATTTTAGACTCTCAAATAGTGGAAAAATACTTGGAAATTCAAAATATATTGGTATTCTCTCTAATGCTATGTTTAGAAACTCTAACAAGGTCGAATATTGTTTCAAAAAATTTAAACCTCTATATGATTTTTAAACATTTAATGGGAAATTGAGTTAAAATCTAGTTTTCCTAATTGCACATTCTGAGATATAAATTTTATATTTGAATACAATGAGCTTTGAAGAAATATTTATTTAATTTTATCAGTTTCTGATAACTGTAATTTAATCTATTTATTTCTATATTTATAAATATATCACGCTATCTCATGTTTAGAAAATGTTCCTAAGTTGTTTTAATACCTAATGTACAAAATTCAGTTTAAATCATTTCAAATAAAGCGATTATCAAAAATTACTCATTGACTGAAAAAAAATTTGAATGTTAATGCTTTTAACATTGTAAAGCTGCGTATAGCATTGAAAGCATTTTTTTTTAATTTAGAAATTTGCAGTTTTATTTTCCACCTTGTAGATCAATACATAAATGCACATGTTAGGAATAATGTTAGCAACGAATTTTATATTACTTTTCTTTAAGGTTTATACAATACATGTGTTATTATCTAATTTTCTCAGAATTCTGCATCTCATGAGCATTTGAAACTTCATAAAATTTATTATTTTGAAAGGCAGGTAAAGATAATCATTTTTTACTTTCATGCACTTTGTGTCAAGCCAAGGTATTTATTTGTTATGCGATATTGTACTTTTAGTTGATGTCTCATAAGTGTTTAATACTATTTAGAAAATCAAACAAACTTTTATATGTAAATTTAAATAAATATATCATTTTTAACCACATGTACTTTCTGTGAAACAATGCAAACCTTTGTTAAACTTTGATTGTATTCAACGTTTTGAAATATTTATTTTTTTCTCAATAATTATAAAGTTTTTATTTTAAAATTCATACACTATTATACAACTACAAGTACTTTAACAATCATTTATTTGTAGAATGTCTTAAAATTTATATTTATATGCAATATCCCAAAGGCAAGTAATATTGTGCCAAAAGGCAAAAACAAATCACAACGTTTATATATATATATATGACATCAATAAATGTTAATAAGCAATTTACAACCCTAATAACAAAACAACAATTTTGAAACGTTTCATACAAAAATTTCTACTTGCAAATATTTTATTCTTGAATTCGACAAGAAAAACGTATTGAAGAAGTATTTATTACATTTGTACCAGAGGCATTGATTAATAAATCGTTTTACTTTATTAAAATTTTAGGATTGTAGCATTTATCATTTACATAAGCTTATTAATTGTGAAAAACATGTTGTAATAATAATTGAGATTGTTTTCCAACTTGCGAAAAATAATTTTTTGTATATTGAAAGAATTCTAGTATCATATGAAAATGTTTTATTTAATCATTATAAATGTTATAGTGATTTAAACTTCATGTTTGTAAAATTTGCACCAGTTTATTAATTGGTAGACAGTAAGTTTACAATTGGTTACCTTTTGACATTTGAACAATGGGATATAGATAAAACTACGTAATGTTAACATTGTCTGTGAAGAATAATGGAATTTCACATGTCTGTACTGTTTTTATAATTTGTTACATTTTGATATTTGAACAATGAGGATAGATAAAACTATGCAATGTTGACATTGTCTATAAAAGCATGCAACTTTCTACACGTATGAATATACACTGCCTGTGTAATGGAATTTCACATTGCTGAAAGAAAAACAACTACACTGAATGATTTCAAACTTTTTGGTAAGCTATTCTTATATTTAAGTCTCAGATAGTGCTTTGATTCTTAATGCTTTTTTGCAATATTATTTCTAGTTAGTTCTACAGATATTTCTTTTAAAAATGTAATCAAATTTTTTTAATGAATTGCTGCGAATTTACTGTCTGATGTTAAATTTATTATATACTTTATTATAAAAAACGTCTTTTGTTTGTTAATACACATTTTTAATTGAATTTGTTTAATTTTTAATAGTCATGTGTTTTATACTGTGATCTATCACCTTATTTGACTTGTTTATTAATCATTAATTTAGATACTACTGTGTAAAATTCATAACGTGCAAATACACCCATCCCAACATGAAGGCTTGACGAATATTATTATTGTTCATTGAACTGTAGATGAAATTCGCTATATGAACTTTATCATTTAGTAGTGCATTTATATTTTCTTTGTAAATAAATTTATTGTTTATAAATGTTCGTTTTCTCTGTATGGTGAGAGTATGCATCTGTGGAAGCATGTATTTATGTTGATTTAAAAAATATTTTTACTTGGAAATATTTATTGATTCAAGTTTTAAAAAATTTTTATTTTGCAATTGACATATCTAATGAGTTGTCTGTGAAACATGTATTTGTGATAGTCAGTTAACAATTTCATGTATATTAACAAGTATGTAAAGTAAAATATGTAAACTAAATTAAGCCACATAAATAAGCAAGTCACATACTTTAACAAAAAGCAAGTATGTAAAGTAAAATAAAACATGTAAACTAAGTTAAGCTAAGTAAATAAGCAAGTAAAAAAATTGGTTACATTTTAAACAAGACTCCAAACGAAATTTAATTATGACTTTTACAGAAGAAATTTAGCAATAAAATATAATTCCAAAAACGTGAATCTTTTGCATATAGAATTTCAATGGTATTTAAAAATTATTTGTGTAATATGTATAAAAAATTGTTACATTTTGAACAATAAACTACAAGCAAAATTGTTTGCCAACACAAAACAGAACATATTCTAATTACGTCAGAGATACACAGACAGCCAAAGTACACAATTACATCATAGCCCCAGCAGATATGCGCACCAGGGTCAAATGTAAAAAATATCCACGTAATGGACCCACCCATTACTACTGGTAGTATTAATAGTGATTACTTTAATATTTCAAATCATAGCTCTATATGATTTTTATTGTACTGAGTTTCCATTTTCAGATCATTGTCTTGTTATTTCTTATTTAATAGCTGGTATTAAGGCTTCTCCATACTATAGAAAATGGGTAAAAATTAGAGAAAGATCAAAACAGAATATTGACCTACTTCAATACTGTTTGAAAAATGAAAGCTTGAATTTGATATTTTCCTTACCTAGACATATTCAAGTGCTTGAGCATTTCACCAAAACCTGAAAATTTTACTTAGATGCTTTTTACCCTGAAAAAATCTCAAATTTAAAATCAAGATGTTATTTTTTTTGATTTACTAAAAAATACACCTAGGATAACCTCTACATCAATTGAACTTATTAGGAAAAATATGGCATGGTGCATAGTTATATCAACTGACGAAAATTATACAGCTTATAAGAGAGCTTGCAATCTATGTAACATCAAAGTAAGAAATGCCTAAAATCACTTTGCTAGATTACAGTGCAGTAACCTCAAAAAAGAAATGGAAAATTATAAATAAACTTCTAAATAAAAAACCAACGAAATTTATGAAAATTTTACTACTGCAAACTAGGAAATTTAAATGAAAAATTAGCTGATATAAATCTAAGCTTAAGAAGGAAGAATAAAATTCAAGTGTTAAATCATCAGATACATTGAAATTCAAAAATATACTCTCTGATTACCAAAAAGTTCACAATTTGAAAGAAAGACATTGATGAACTATAAAAATAAAAAGCATTATCTCATGGAGCTAATGTTTATCTAGAGAATGGTGATATTTTTATGCCAAAAGCGTTAAAACTGACTTTGCAGTATCCTTCCAAATTTAGACTACCTCAATATTAAAATTGCCTTATAAGGAGATCATTGTGCATAGTTAGTTGGTTTGTAAAAGATACATGTGCACTTGTTTCTGAACCTCTTTGTTACATTATAAATCCTTGCTTGAAACCATCCATTTTCCCTTAACATTTAAAAATTTCCTGTATATAAAAAGGTGACCCTGAAAACTGTTTAAATTATAGACCAATTGTTGTAGCATCACCAATTAGTACGCTTTTTGAAAATTTATTTGAAAACCAAATTAATGAGCACTTGCTTAAACACAATATTTACTCTAACACTCAATATGGTTTTTGCAAAGATGTCTACAAATGATGTGCTACTAAAAAATGGCGGAAACTTTTAAAGTAATAGAAAACAAGTAAAACTTAATGAAATATTTTCAGGTTGTAAGAAAAATGCTCTATTTCATTTAAAAATTAGTACTTTTTTATAAAGGCCATTTGAAAAATCTGAGCATTAAACTTTTTCATTTTCCAATTACGCATTCTATAAGCATCAAGGAGAGTAAACACAAGTTTGTTTAGTATATTTTTGAATATGAAAGCCAATTCTGGAATACTGTACAACTTAAGCCCTAATCAATCCAATGTATTGCTAAGGCTAATGTGGTTTTGTCCCAATTTTTTGACAATTTTTTCCAAGCCTATGAGTAAAGGTGCCCAAGTGTTTTCCAATCACACTTTGACCAATCAGCAACAAAGCATGAATTAAGAATGAAATGAAAGAGGAAACATTTGTCTATGAATGGTTACATCAAATTCAAAAAGAGTCAAATTGACACCAATGCATTGCAATGCAATCATCACAACAGACTGAAATAATAGATTTTTTCAATTGTAAATGCAGAACATTATTCAGTTATTTTCATTGTTTGCAACATTTTGTCATTATCAGGTTTCAATAATTCCACATAAGGCTCCACATCAATAAATAATTCATTTTTGCTTTGTACACAAAGGCTATAGATGCATAAATGTCTAAATTCTGATAGTTCAAACTTTGGGTAGAATGAACAAGATTAGTCAGTTCCAATCAGTTTGAATTATCCTGATCTGAGTGTGCATGTAAATTTTGTATATGTCTATCTAGAAACAATAAGCAGGCAGTCTTAATTTAGAGAGCAATTAGTTCATGTATTTTCTTCTGATTTGCAAGCTCTTTACAACATCCTAGGGAACTTAAATATCTGTTTCACAAGTTTTAAAATTAAAAATAAATATTGCATAATATATCAGCATTTATAAATTACAAAGCTCTTTTTATATATAACAAATAATGCTCAAAGTAATGCAACATATATGACACTATTGATTTAATATTATGTTGTGGAATCAGATTTTTATGAACAAGATTACAACTCAAAAATTTTACTGCATTGTAATAATCAACTTATCCTGTTTAATTTTAGTATCTTAAAAGGAATCCAATTTCACCCACTATGTCTGACTTGCTAGATTATCCAAACTAGACCAGACTCGCAATTATAGAAATCTACTACAAATTATGGTTTAAAACTAAACAGTCAATTAAAATAGTCTCAAAACTATATTAATGATTTCGAGATATCGTCCTCTACGACCAAATAACAAATCTGGCCAGCTACCTTCAATAAAGAATAAGTTACTACACTAATTTAAAGCAAAGTCAACATGTGCTGTTGTTCAATTGTTTTCTCTTATATCCCTAATAAGTATCTGAAATGTAGTGTGCTTTTATAAGTTTACTTCTCAGTAAAAATTTTATAATGTTTTGTCCCATGTGAGTATTTGAGAAAAATATTCCTATCTCACTTTATTACTGATTCTGTTGTTTAGTAGTACCACCCAAATCTCAGTTATGATAAAAGAGCAAGTTTACAATTTTCCTTACACACTAAATAAAATGAGATGTAAACTTTGTTTTCCTGCAGTAATGTTTCCCTAAGAAATAATTCCTAGCTTAAGTAGCTATATTGATTTGCAATAATACTTTCAAACCCAACAAATTGTTAATTGATGCTCTCAATGTAATATAATAGTACACTTGAGCACTCTGCGTTAAGAGAATTTCCCTACTATTTTCCCTTTGCTTTCCATGCTGGAAATCAATAGGAACTATGACTTATAAATGGTTGAACGTTTTCCCTAAAGTTAATTGTTTTCAATGCAAATTTAAAAGATTGTTTGCACTATAGAAAATTAATTAAGATCAACAATAAATCCTTTGCTAACTGATTTATTTTCACACTAAGCCTATATTCATACAAATACCAATAAACAATAAATTTAAATAACTAGAATAACTAAAAAGATTTGAGACCAAATGCAAGTTCCAAATTTAAAAATCTAAATCAAAATTGCAAAACATTTTACCTGGGATCAATTAAATCTGGATGATGGAAAAAACAACTGAAATCTTTCAATCTGCACAGAAGAGAGAAAGCGTAACCAAAATTTCTAAGTGCAAACCCAATACTGTCTTTTGAGCAAGATAGCTTTTTGAGAATTTAATGGGTATTCTCTGTCTGTTTTTCTCAATTTTTCTGAACCTTTTATACCCTCTATGACGACATCATCTTCCCATTGGATATTCATTTAGCTTCCTAGTTTTACTCCAAAAATAGATGAAATTTGAGTAGACAGAACATTTTAATGTCACTTTGAACAGTCCCTTTATTTTTTAAGTAGATACTAGTTACACCTCTCTGTTTCTTTGAAAATTCCTTGATATTTAGCTTAAAAGAACAATGAGCATTTCTGTTTTCTTTGGAATTTGCTTGATCTTAACTTAAAATCCTTTTGAGTCATCCTCTTAGGTGACATTAACACTTACAAACAGAACATTCTCTTTTTAGTTGTGGCAAAAACAGCTTTAAATAGGGAAAAACTCTAATTTTTCACAAATTAGAATTTATAAATTTTTGAAAAGAAATTTAGAAATAAATTTAAAATTCTCCAAACAGATTTGAAGTTCCGAAATTTTTTTAAAATTCCATTTTCATCACAATTATAATATATTTATTATGTTTTAAATAATGCTTGAATTTAGACTACATTTTTTGCAAAAAAAAAATATTTTCAATTGAAAGTAGTATATTTACGAATATAAATTACATCTAATTAATGAATTTTCATTGTAGAATTGGAGATGTTTGTAAGAAGGATATTTAATATTTATAACTCAGATTAAAATCACCAGAGGCATAACCCTTTAAACCAACTGAAGATTACATATAGATTTACTAAATTATATAAGACTTGAAGCACTGACTTTGTCTTTTGATAGAGGTCTGAGACAGAAGATATTTGAATACCTACTTGAAAGACGTTGAAATTAGAATAATTTGTTTGATATAACTGAACAGAGATGGGACTTGATTACAAAGTTTGAGATTTTGAATGAAGAAATGAAAGCATATAGAAAATTGAAAAAAATGAATTGGAAAGAAGTTTAAATGAATGAAAATGAAACTTGAAATAAGTAAAAAAAGTGAACATAGAATGACTGGGTTCATGAGTGGGTCCCTGCCAGTGGCAGCGGCTATGGGTGGGCAAGGTGGACTTGATCCGCCTAGAAAAATACAATATTAAATGGCAATCAATGCTAATTTAATACCAAAATTTCGAAATATATAAACAGAGTGGGATATTACAAAAACTATGCAGATAGCTAGTTTATCTAAAATGGAAAGATATTAACAAAAAAAAACAAATATTATAGCAGTAAGTACAATTTGAGATGCAATTTTTTGCCGCTTGGCGTTGAGCTCCAAATTTACAATTTACCCAATCAGAATTGTTCATCAGAAGGGGAACCAACCCAGTAAGAACAAAGCCATCAAAACGACATTAGTTTAATACCAAAACAACGTCGTTATTTGCACCATCAAACGCTACTAAAACGACACAGAACATGTAATTATTAAGGAAACAAACTGATTTCCATTTTTACACTGAAACTTCGATGCACTTTCAACTAACATGTGAACATTCTTCTAAAATTTCTTAAAAATTAGAAATATTGATTTGTACAAAAGCATTAATTACATTTGCTGTGATTATAATAAATGCTATTGTAGAAAACACATTGCATTTTGGATAATTGTGTTATATTTGAGATTACAGTGCTAAATTGATAATTGTAAGTTGCAAAATACCTTAAGACAATAAAATTCTAGCAATAGATACTTTGCAAACTTTGTACAATTTACGCCAAAATATCGACACTAAAACGATACAAATATTTATTGAACGACACATTTACGCTACTACGATGTCAAACTGACGTTGTAATGATGAAATTGTATTATCTGGGAAATTGCCTTTATCCACTTTCTCTGAAAAATACGCATGCAATATTGTAAACCAAAGGCCAATCAAAAACTGATCATGATTGCGAAGTTGGAATAAAATGAAATAGTACACCTTTCATGAAACAAGTGTTCAGAATTAAGGCAATAGTGCGTAGTGCCTACAAAAAGTGGTGTGAGCCGTGAGACGAACTTTCTCTCTTTTTAACATTAAATATCACTCAACTGTATATCTCAAGGCTGACCAATTTTTTTAGCTATTTTTCGAATTTTACTTGCAGACGCCTTAAAAATTTTCGAAATCGAAAATGAAAGTTTGTTTATTAGATTTATTGATGAAAAATCGAATTTTGCAACAATTTTTAAAATCACATAGAAACTGGCCAACCCATATGGCCTACTAAAATTAACCTACTTTGTAAAACAATACAATGTTCAGCCCAGCTCATTCAATGTTATAGTTACAATTTTAAACCTGAAGACAACTTTGCGCCTGGTGTTGCTCTATCAAACAGTATATTGAATGCTAAGATCCGCCCTTTTTACGATTTTACTAAAATACTGACAAATGTCTCCTTGATTATTTTAACCATTTTCACAAATTCTTGAATTGCTTGAAAATTTCATGTTGTCTACATATTTTGAGGTTAATATATCAAGAAACTATAAAGATATTAAATAAAGATCATATAATCACCCTTGAAAATTATTGAACTCAAAGTTTGTAATTCAATATTTTATTTATTATTGGTTATATTCAAATTCTGTTTGCTTTTTAATGAGTAGAAAAAACAACTCTCAAATGGTATTTTAATTCTGACAAGTACAGCCCGCATAAAAAATCTTTTAGTCTGTAATCAGCAGACCATGGACATGGATAGACTCAATCTATTGTCTAGCATATGAAGAAATTAGTTGAAACAAAAGGAACGTATGCATTTCGTCTGTTGAAACTTTCGGAGAGGGTTAGGATCAAGTAAATAAATGTGACCAAAAGCATACCACAGCAATCCTACTAAGATCCTATCCTAAGAACCTCAACATCATTATGATTTGGAAATACTATTAAATGACACTTTCTGATCCCTATTTCAACCTTCTTAAACTTTAAAATAATGAATTCTAAGGATCTTCATTTATTTTATAGAATTATCATAAAAGTTTCCAAATGAATTTAAGATAATGTTGTTTTACTAAGCACTGTGCTGCCCTGAACTGAAAAATAAAAGAAACACAAACACGGCAAAGCCTATAATATTAATCATCATGTCATTCATAAGAAAATAATTGCGCATTTTAAATCTAGATTTTTTATATTTTCGGTACTTGGTTTAAAACGTTTGCTGCTTGGTTTATATAGTGTTCGAAATTTCCTTGAATTTCATTNACAGAACATGTAATTATTAAGGAAACAAACTGATTTCCATTTTTACACTGAAACTTCGATGCACTTTCAACTAAGATGTGAACATTCTTCTAAAATTTCTTAAAAATTAGAAATATTGATTTGTACAAAAGCATTAATTACATTTGCTGTGATTATAATAAATGCTATTGTAGAAAACACATTGCATTTTGGATAATTGTGTTATATTTGAGATTACAGTGCTAAATTGATAATTGTAAGTTGCAAAATACCTTAAGACAATTAAAATTCTAGCAATAGATACTTTGCAAACTTTGTACAATTTACGCCAAAATATTGACACTAAAACGATACAAATATTTATTGAACGACACATTTACGCTACTACGATGTCAAACTGACGTTGTAATGATGAAATTGTATTTTTTTTATAAGGGACTTATATCTCTTAAGCAAAGTAGCATTCTTACATTGACGTATTGAACAAGCATTTCTCAGCCAATATTGGTCACAGGCACACATTCTAAAGATGACTTTGAATGAACAAAATTCAAATTACAGAGATTTACTGTGGTCTAATCTATTGAACAAAAACATACTCAATATTGCGAATAGCGTTTTGTCAAAAATAAATATTCAAATTTACACACAATTACCATGACTCAATCTCCTCATGAGAAACCTCCGGGAAATTCAACTTTTTTTCTTTTTAGTGTATTTGTGCTAAACCCGAAATACGTTAATTCCCTTTTTTAGCTTGATAAAAAACATACGGGTTAGTTTAGCTCTTTTCTTGTAATAATTCAAAATTTTTCTGCCAATTTTACGTAAAGTGCGTGTTTATGACCTATATAATCTATTAAAATATATAAATCGTCAAACAATTTTTACAGAAAAATTATTTTTTAACAAATACATTCGCATATTGCATTATTTATTTATAAAAACACTTTTATATTATGAAAATCTATTACCAAAAAGTTCACAATTTGAAAGAAAGACATTGATGAACTATAAAAATAAAAAGCATTGTCACATGGAGCTAATGTTCATCTAGAGAATGATGATAGTTTTATGCCAAAAGCGTTAAAACTGACTTTGCAGTATCCTTCCAAATTTAGACTACCTCAATATTAAAATCGTTCAATGAGGAGATCTGCTATGAAACTTGATATGAATAAGAGAAGATCTTGTGTATTAATAAATATCTTACAATTTGTTATTCATTATTACAATGTATATATATATATATATATATATATATATATATATATATATATATATATTCAAATAGATTCCAAGATATCATATAAGCATTTTAAATATTGATAGAAACTGAAAATATTATTATATAAATTATTGAACTTACACAATATTTTAAAAAAATTAAATTATGACTAAGTTTATTTTGGAGAAAAGCAATGAGATGCATATTAAGTATCATAGTAAGAAATTAGATTCATTTAGTAATCTGAGATATATTATCTTCAATTTTGCGCGTATGAAATTTGCTATGTTAATACATTAGTGAGAAAATGAAATAATAAATTATGACCTTTCTTTATCATCTAGAAACGCATCTACGATCAATTCCTTGAAGGTTTTGTCTGAAATATTACACATTATGTCGTTGCCTTTTAAAGAACTTGCCAGTATTTTCAAAAATTTTATTCCCGACGTCAACTTTTCAACAGAAAAATTGAAAGTGTTTATTTCAAACACGTTTTACACCAAAACCTAATAATCTATAAAACCATCTACTATGATTTATTGCAGAATAAGCCTTCTTGTTTAAATCGTGCTGTTTCACTTTGTTGAAAAGCATGCAATGAACTTGCCAGTTGAATTATCGCACAAAACTTATTTTGAAGCAAATCAATTTAGTTTTTCTCAACTTAATGATGTGCAATTATAATGATTCAAATTTTTTCAGATGATGAAATTAGTATCTCCAAATCCGTGTAAAATTAAACCATGCTAGTGTAATGCAAACTATGAGAATGAGTTTCAATCTCGAGATTTATTCAGACATGTCAACGAATAGAAATTTTTAAGTTTGATTCGGCTCGGCTCGGTTCGCCACATAGAACCATTCAATGAGGCTCGTTTTAGCTCGATATATTTTTAAGAATATTGCACTCTGAGAAATTTTTAGATAGCTTTTCCTATTATTTAATAAAAATTTTAATATTAAAAAGAAAAACTATAAATTGTTTGGCTTTACAAAGCTCGTTTTGGATTCATTATATATCTAATGCAGTGCTCAAGATCAGCTCGGCACGTTAGAAGCTCGGTTCGTTTCCTAGTCAGGATTTATCTCATCATAAATTAAAGTTTTCGACATTCGTGGTAAAGTATGTGGTATGTTAAAATGGTTCTATTTTGTCTGCACATGAGGTGTGTCATTTTAGTTTTACTCAACACTTCCATGAAAAATAATAAGCTTGCATAAATAAATAATCGAACAGGCGTATTAGTAAAATGTGGTAGTCATTTCCAAGGAAGGATCCAAAAAAATTGATGGGAAGATATGAATTGTCAATTTACCAATTCCTCATCATAGTTTCACGAAATGTAAAGATACTAATGCAAAGTACAAAGAAATGTGTTATAAAATATATAAAAAAAGAATGCATAACTGAGTGTATCGAAATATTTATAAAACAGAACTCACTCTAAACTGCATGAGATTCAATTCTTGAGATTTCCTTTTTTAATTGCAAAGGTTGTGTTATTTTGAGGAAAGCATTTATTAAATATAAGAAATATAATGGTTGCCATATTTCAACATATATGTCTGTTGAAGGGTAATTTTAATTTTTTGAACTTAGTTAGAAAAATTGCATGCAGTGATCATTAGTAAAGCATGTCATTTACAACAATTTACATTTGAACAAAATAATTTGTTGCAAAATGTCACCAATTGAATTTTTTTAAAAATATATCCACTCTTGAAAGGACAATATTAACATAAATGAAAACTGATACATTTCCATAAATATATTTCCAAATAGCAAATTAACTATGAAGCCTTATAAAATAAATATTTGAATCCCCGCTGCAGGGTCACAAAGATATGTACATCTGCCCTAAGAGGGCACATGCTTAAATTTTTCTGGCAGTGTATGCCAAAACCGCTTTTTGAAAAATACTTAATATGAAAAACTACATATGTTCCCTACTGTGGTAACTAAGTTTCAAAACTCATCATTTAAGTCAATTTTCGTCCTGTAGAGTAATGTGATTTCCCCTTTATATGTTAAGAAAACTGAATTATCTATTCAGCATATTAGAATTTGATGCTATTAGTGCAATCTCATTTGACAGATTACAGGAGTCCTTACTGTATAATTAGAATAGAATAAAATAGGATAGAATAGTATTTATTATAAATCTAGGAACAAAACGCTTAGATAAATGCGAACAAAAAAAGTTTCATTCGTTAAACAGCAGTTTATTTGGGAATCCTCTCTTATACGATTCCGTCCTTTTCTTAGGTAGATAATAGACAGATTTTTCGGTGTTTGCAGGTCGGCTGTTTGGCTCTCTCCGGGGTGGCAACAAGTCTAAAAGAAGATGATCGACATTAGAGTATATTTGCCTGAGGACCCTTTGGCCAGATTTTGCAACTATCCCTTCCAGATAGCAAATTTTTCTAATATCCATTCTTTCAGCTCGTTTGAAAAATCGCACCATGCCTTTGCTTTCATCGTTTTTGAAATTTCCATACACAGATATGCGGTATCTTACTTTCGTTATTATTAACGAATCAAAAAGCTATTTAAGAACATCAAAACCAAGTTTCGAGTGCTTGAGTTAATTAATCAGGTATAGGCGCTTCGAACATGCGCTAATCAGCGTGATAATATGATTTCGAGGACGAAAGTTGTTCTGGAAAGTAACACCAAGGTTAGTCGAGGTACAAACTTGCTCAATGCCGAAGATTGGAGCAAGAAGGTTCTTAATAGAAGAGAAACTGCAAACCATCTCTTTTGTCTTCAAATTATTGAGAAGCATCTTGTTATCTGTACACCATTTCTGAATATTGGGATTCTGGATATTGAATTAATCATTGTCCATTTCACTCCACCAAAATATTTCGTAATTTAATGAAATTTGCCCTCAAATATTAGGATTACACATATTTCAATTTAATGGGCAAATACGGTCAGAAATTGGATAAAAACAAAAAACGAAAAATTCAAAAAATGTTGTCCCTGAATTTCATCAAGTTGACTATGAAGGGAAGTATTTGAAAATGGTAATGTGATCTACTAAAGGTTGAAATTTCGAGAATCGATATGGCGTGCGGTGGGGCAGGTTGATGCGAGTACCGGTCAAGGTTTTTCTAAAATTGGTGTCCAGGAGCCAAAACGTTATTAATCTGAAAAAAAGCTGAATCAAAAAATTCCCTGTTTGTAGAGGTTCCTTTATTGACAGTATTTAGATTTACTGGGAAATTTAGTTGCACTAATGAAAATTATTTAACACTCATGACAAATTGTATGATTCTGCTGAATTAAAATTCTAGTTTGATTCTTAGCAGTAAGATCTTTTTGTTCTGAACTTGATTTGAACTGTATAAAATATTAGATTGAAAAATGCTTATTACCGCGAAACCGATTTCATTTTATAGTTACATTTTTACTATATAGTGTCATTAATCTAAATCCCATGCAGTTAATACTGCTACGTGATTCAAATAGGATAAAATATTACTTCGTTTGCGTCTTGTCATTTTTAAGGTTAACTTCAGTGATTTTATATTTAGTTACAATTATATGTAGTACTTAATGAATATAATAACTAGAAATTTATTATTAAATCATTCTCACGACAATTAAAATATTTTAAGATGCAATTAATTCTTTATAGTTCTCAAGTAAGAATCATGATGGAATACAAATACATTCTTTTCAAATTAATTGTTTAGAAAATTAATTTTTTTATAACCTAATGTTAATATTTTATGGACAATTATTTTTATCAATTACTACGAACTTATGCCAAAATTGAAAATTAATTTTTTGGTATTTTTGAATGCAAAAAAAATATTAGAAAATATAGGGTATATTTTTTTACCAAATTTACGCCCATTTGAATCAGCGTAGGAAATTATTGTTTGAAAATCGGAAAAATACGACATTTGTGAAAATTGGTGGATTTTGTGAGATAGAGGGAACCCTTAGTTCTTTAGACTCTAAGCCTGATATGGATGAAAATTTCCTATAGAAAATTAATGCACACATGAGATGGTTAATGAAGCTGGCAACAAACAACGACTTTGTTTGTAAGCAATTCTTAAGTTTGCCACATTCATGCAAGCATTAACAACATATTTTAGGATCATGCACAATTTTAGCTTTGCAATAAAACAAAAATTGATTAATCTCTCTATAAAACTTTGAAATGACTTACCTAGAGAAATTAAGCAACTGAAAAATTTGAAGACATTATAAATTAAGTCAAAAGATATTTCTATAATTCCAAAAGTAAGCAATTGAATTCAAATTGAGGGGCTTCAAAGCTTCAAATTTACAATTAGAATTATCAACTAACCGCCGTAGCCTGTGCAGAGTTGGAGCCAGTTCGACCCGACCGGCCGGTTGACAAGCCAGTTCACCAGTACCGGTCGGGTTGCGTCAAGATTTTTGTTATGCCGGTTGAAGCTATTAAATTGGCCTACTAGTAAGCTCAGAGATTATTTCGTAAAATAATTTGTTGTGAATGAATATGTATTATAGACCATCAGTGATTAATTCCTCACGTTCTTAGATGTAGTTGAAAGAACCATAAAGGCGTTTAGGTTAGGCCATTTTCCTTAGATGCTAATGGACTATGTATTTTACGTGCGAAAAAGCAAGATCATGCAGGACTCCGGCAATATATGCACATAGCATCAAAATTGTTTGACAGATTTCTGAAAGTCTTTTCCATTTTAAAAAGTGCATTAAAATGTAAAAACAGAATTCCGCACTGGCCCGGCCTATTCACCCGCCAATAGTGGATGGTAAAGGCATGATTTTCGATTTTAACGGCATTTTGGTAATCAGAATTTTTTTTATTGTCGAAACCTCTCGTTTTAGTTTTTGTCCAAGTTTTGATAGGAACAAAATTCTTTAATATTTTAATATTTTTAGTAATAAAAGTAGTAATACTTCCACTATATCAAACTTAATTTTTATGTATTGGATTGATGACATATTATAACTTATTTTTGCCAAATTTCTATATGATATGCAAAGGCCTAAGTGACCAACCGGAATTTAAAACCACCCTGCATTGCCAATAAACTAATGCTACCTATCAGTAGGGATTTCTTGATACAGGTAATAATTAGATTTTACCAAAATATATGGCTACACAATGCATATCACATTGTTCGACATTGAATTTGTTTGGTATGGATAACGTACATCATCTTAAGTTCTAGAAATCTAAATCATTCCTGTTTCCTCATCTCAGCCGAATTGCTCGCAATTATTCTTGATACCAGCTTAGAAGCTGGGTATGAACATCATTTCTCTTCTGCAGGAAGGCGTTTTCTTGAAAATTTTATAGTTGAAAAAAAGATACTATTGAAGCACTTGCGATTTTGAAAGAAGCAAGATTTGACAAACATATTTAGAATTATAATATGTGCGGACAATTTGCATACTTTATAAATTTTGTGAAAACAGTCCAATTTGAAAATATAGCTTTTTAAATTTTACGCTGCTGTGTTCTTTCCTTACATTCAGAAAATACTTCTTTCGAGTAGCAAATATCAAATGATGAGTGCCGGTCTAAACCGGTTAAAATTCCTTAAAAATAGACTAGTTGACAGGCCGATTACAGCGGGTTGAGAAAAAGCTTAGTCGGTTCAGTGGGGTCAGCAAAAATACTGACGGGCTCCAACTGAGCCTAAGTGCGTAGCATTTGATTTATAGATGCTTTCACATTTGCTATGAGTGTAATCATATATTGTTAAAGCTGCTATGAAATGAGCATTATTGAATACACAAAGGAAACTACTCATGTCATAAAAAGCTTCAAGCAATCCGCAATTTTCCTGAACTACAATCTTTGTACAATATTTCCACAGCGCGTTGCAATTCATTGATAGAATTTTCATCAATTTTCTGAAAGAGTTTTTGCCTTCACGTCATCGAGATTTTGTGATATGAAAACATGATAGACACTTGGCTTCAATACACCCCACAGAAAAATTGGAGATAGATCTGGTGATCTTTTTGGTCATCGTAGTCTCACAAAACCTAAAAACGATGCTATTTGTCAACACATGATTTTGGAAGAATTCTTTGGCTAGAAAAGAGAAAGGAGATGCAGCCATTTTTATTTACTGAAAGAGTGGATCAACATAGCTATGCAAACATGTTACGCATGGCTTCCGTCAACTAAGGCGGCAATGAAAAATGTCATCTACTATTTTCAGGAAGATGCTGCTCCTATGAGACAAAGATGGCCGCCAAGATAAGTAGATCTACCTCCAGTGGATTATTATTTGTTTGGAGCATTGAAGGTCAGTGACTACCATGGTTTCATTCCACAAAATCTTGATGGCCTGAGGAACAAAATCTTTCACAAATTGATGAAATAAGTATCAATGAGTTGCTCTGCTCTGTGAATAATTTTTTGGCAAACATGTCAGCCTGTAATTCAGGAAAGCTATAGTTTGTTTGAGCACTTTTTGTGACATTAGTAACTTATTCTTATTGAGTATTCAATAATGTTTCATTTCATTGCAGTCCAGCTTTTACTATGTTGTCATGTTTAAATCTAAAATTGAAGAGACTTCTGATTCACCTTCTACATGATTGTTTACTGTTTTGAACTAAATGTCAATGTTAATAAATTTGTGCTAGAAAAATATTCGTGAACAATATAGAAACTATCAAATACAAGAGAAAATACTGCAATTACTTACATTTGAAACGCGTAGAAAATATAACATTAATAACAGTGTTTTAACTTTTCAGCAATTACGAGACGCCACTCCATGAAGTTATCAGATGACATTTTAAATGAAGCGCAAATAAACTTGACGTCTGCTAAAAGAATAAGTAATATTTGAAAAGACTTTCTCAACATCTGCACCAAAAAAGCTCTCTCTGAGATGAAGCTGCAAAATGCTTGCATTCAGAACATGAGCTATTTCCATAAACGCAATTTTATTAGGGCTTTCATCATCATTGAGTACTGGTTTTCAATTGTAACGCAATCAAATATATTTAAATAGTTTGATTTTATATTATATTGTTACATGCTGTATATATTTTCTAGTTAATAAATAATGAAAGAGAGGATAAACAATAAAGCGCTAAATTTCATCCTAGTTTATTTATTTTCTGATTATTTCAAGCACAATTGAAATGTGAGAATGTTCCTCTTTAAAGGCATCTCCAATAATTGAAGCTCAGTCACTTTTATAAAAATCAATTCAAAATTTAGCAGGAGCACTTCGCCCTTGGTTGGGCCTGACCGAGTATGATATCAACTAACACAATAGTTTAAATAGGAAATGCTTTTCAATATTAGCAAGCAGGTATTATGTCTGTTTGAAACACATCAAGATTACTATAAATCACACTGAGGAGAAAATGTGAGTAATATTCATTTGAAATTCAACCACTTCATTTGAGGAAATTGTTTGGGCGGATCAATTCTCAGTTAATTCACTGTATTGCATGGTTTAGAAAATTTCTGGAAAGCTAATTTATAAATGGTCTTACGTCAGACAGAATGACAAAAGACTACGATTGTATTAATAATTGGTTTGATTCCCGGTGTAAACAATTACGACCTAAAAAAACTGAAAATGTTTTATTTAGTCATAAAAATGGCAATAGTCTTGATAAATACATTTCGAATATAAACTCATATATTTATGTCATTCGCAAGAAAAAAGAATCTCTCTATAAACAGAAGCCAGAAGAAATGAAAGGAAATGTGAAACAACTTTACAAATTTGTCAAGTTAAAGAATTAGTCTGAAATGTCAACGAATACTTGGTAAGATTACTAGGCTCGCCGTTATGTAGAATTTTTAGTTCTCGTGTGTACACAACACATGTTGTGTGGGCGATTATAATTCAATGTGATGAAAATTGCAATTTTGGATTTGATACACGGTTATAGTTATTACATTATATTTTATATCTTCAAATTCATTAGCAAGCTAGATACTGCCTTATTTATGCCATGTAAATCAAGGAATTATAATCCCATAATACATTGATATTGACAACACACTGTTATTTGACAAATAGTTTATCTAATTATATTGCTATAACTTCAGAGTTTTCATTCCTATTGCATTAAGTTTTAGTTATAGATGTGAAAGCTAAACAATCAAATGATCTTGGAAAAATTTTGTTGATATGTATATGCAGATTGTACATTGCATTAACTCTAAATAAATATAGGTAACTCCATTGAAAGCAATACAGAAAATATATAGTTCACAAATTTTGCAGCAATTTTTAATCACAGTGAAATATTTAAATCTCAAACCAAAAATGCTACACTAGAAAATTTCACTCTTCCCTACCTAATGTATACATCCTCAACTCAACCGACTTTACTCTAGGGATTTTATAAATAGAACAAGACAAAATCAAGCACCTGATGATTATTGAGCTATAAAAAATTTATTATATGTAAAAAAATGTTAATACACTTTCTACAGCAAATTTTAGCTTACCATCTAAAATGAACCTATAAACTTTTGACCTTCCACAAAATGATATGATCTTTCCATTTTTTCGTTTGTACAAAATAGTATTGACATTACCTGGACAATGGCAAAAATCGTAGCTCAAGAATAGTTTTATTGAAGCATTGAAGCAACCAAGGACCTCTAAAATGGTCTTGTTCACACCCTCAAAATATCCAGGTATTCATTTCTTAAAACAATTCGGCAAAGCATAAAGATATGCGTTTTTTAAGCCTAACATCCTTCTTCTGAACCAAATAGAACGCAAATGAAACCTTTAAACTGAAAACAGCTAGTCACATATTGGCGTTTTAACCCCATTGGTAAACAGACAAAATTAACCTATGGCAAATAGGGCCGAAGCATTTCAAAATGGCATTGGTTAACATATTTGAAGCAAACTTCTTGTTTTATTAAAATCATGACTTTATATGGTTTATGAGTGATCTTTGGAAGTTGTGCATTGTTTTAAATTAAATTGATTCAACAAAAGTTCAAAATTTGATTTAATGTGTTGAACACTGTGATCTAATTTAAAATCCTCCTCCAACAAAAGGAACAACATTTGCTTTACTTATACTTGATATAAAATCATTATCAAATGGAGAGCATGGTGTAATTGTGCTAAAAATATCGATGATCAGAAAAGCGTGTACAATAATGCGTTTTATTAACATGCAAAAAACTTTTATAAGCATGATTGAGATTTTCTCTTTCCAATTCCTAAAATTGACATAATACAAAAGCTGAAAAAATTTCCACATTAAAATCATTCAATTTTACAAAAATCTATTTATCCTTTTTAAGGAAAAACAGTTTAGTAAATGACAGAAGAAAATAAAATGACATTAACAATGAAAGTAGGCCGATGTTAATCCAGATTGATTCTTCACTTGGATCGATATCCTGTAGTTCCAAAAGTGATTCTCCGGTTTGACATATATAACGGGAATGATTTCCGAAGAGAACCTTGCTACCACAAAACTCTTGACCAATGAGCTCATTAGCTGTGAGAGTAGCTAATGAATATCGAGGAATGCTAAAATACTTCAAGAATCGCAATGCTGCAGGGATACTAGAAACATTCACTATTAATCCAGCAAATAGAATCATGGACGTAAACGCCATAGAACAAACCGAACTTGCAATAGAATAATTTCCAAAATTTATAGCTATGAAAAACACCAAAGAGCAAGCGCACATTGTAGCAGTAATATTATTAACTATGAAAATAAAGAAAGCAAACAATTCTTTCTTCAAACCTAGCAAAAAATATACTAGGGTACTAAAAATTAATACAGGGAATGCACGAAGTGGTAACAAATCCAGGAGGATTTTAGATGAAAAAAAAGCTGGTATCGAATAGTAACCATTTGCAAGTTCATGCAAATAAAGGCTTCGAGAACTTATGAACACATCTAGGGCTGCCAGATTACCAAATAATAGCTGCACTGTTATAAAAAAGAGAGCTCCAAATTTATTTTGAAATCCTTTCAGATCATTTTTCGTATCCATGTAAAGCACGCTTACAGCAACAGCAAAAATAACCATGATTACTACAGGAATGATACTCGCTTTTGGATCACGGCATAGATTTAAAATTGATCTTGAAGACAAATAATAAAATTGTGAGAAAAAATTTCTTGATTCAGCTTTAGCTGAAAATCTTTCATTACCAGCATTCTTTGAATGTGTCACTATTTCAGAAATTTCATCCGATAAAATTTTATTATATTCCGAATCACTAAAACTTTGAACTAAATTTTTCGTTAATTGAACCTTTTCTTCTTCCTAAATAGAGCATACTGTAATATATATATATATATATATATATATATATAC
>CABFPE010000148.1:672702-696420 GCA_900660155.1 Hofstenia miamia | reverse complement strand
TATATATATATATATATATATATACTATGCAACAAGGTTTTTGTTACAGAAGATCTGTGAGGTGGAAGGGATGCATTTGACCGTTGCAACATGTAATCTAAACTTAATTTTTGCGCCTCATGTCTAGATTTTTTGTAAAATCGATTTTTTCATAAAAAACTAATCCTACTTTTTCAGCAGTAGTACGCATCTTTTGCTGTTGCTTTTGAATACTTTGAAGCCCAAATGCCTGCCAAAAATTCACAAAAACATGTTCAGGGAATATTCATTGCAAACAAACTTGATAATTGTTGAATTAACTGATAGTCTAATATCCCCTATAGCTATGTTATCAAAATATTGAGATTACGTGAACATAGCAGAATTGGATGAATTTTCCCTAACTTCATAATGCAAGACACAGTCAGACAATAGAAATTTTGTCTTGTTATGCTATGGATTGTATTTCCAGCATGTTTTACAAATAACAAGAGAGCAGCATAATTTCCCAATGACGAGCCAATAATAGAACAATGTCTATAAATATAGACACGCAAGACTCGGTGTCATTGTGTTTCCAAGAACTGCGAATTACCCTCGTTTAGTTTCAGAGAGTTGGTGTTATTTCTGTGCAAGACAAGCATACTAGCATTATTCTGAAATATTAGTAAATAGCTTCAAGAGGTTGCAAGAATGACCGAACAAATTTTCCTATATTTGTGGAGAATTCACATTGCTTTCCAATACGGAAACTGTAAAACAATTATATAGACAGTACTTCGGGATTTCGATAGGAGATCAAGATAAACATTGAACTCCATATTTCGTTTGTACGTCATGTAACACAAATTTATCAAAATGGAAGAATGGTAAAGGAAAGATGTCCTTCGACATTCCAATGATTTGGAGAAAACAGATATATAAGTCGAATGATTATTATTTTTTCACCACTGATATTGATGGATATGAATAAAACATCATTTCATATCCACCAAATATTCCATCGACGATTAGACCTGCTCCCCATAGTGTTTCTTTGCCTGTTCCTACAAGCGCCATCGATCTTTTTGAAAAGGATTCCATTTCGACAGAGTTTGATATAGCTTCTACTGAGAGTGATAAGAGTAGGGCCTGTAGGACAGAGGAGCTACTCGTACATAGCCTTTAAGTCATAGTTCGTCAATGCAGCATACAAATATGAAGAAACTCGTTTTCGTAATTTCGAAAATGGGCGATTTTGCTGTTATGAAACATCCTGCTGTAGCAAAAAATCAAAACGTACTGGAACAATTTCGAATTCAGATTCGTGACTTTGAATTGCCTATATAAAACCTTTTGTGTTTGTGTTATTGAAAATTTTTGAAAATTTGTTGTATTATATATATATATATATATATATATATATATATATAAAGTTCTAATTTGTTTTTGTGCAATCATTGATTGTAAACATACACTGTATAACAAAAGTAAATACTAAATGCCAAATCATTCGTAGTAAAATTAAATTGCAAATTTGCATACATAATTACTGCAGGATTTCTGGGATCTGCAACGACTATCGTCTAATCAAAACACCTGGGGAATTTTTTAATTAACAGGTTCATAAATTTCATCCAACTATATTGGGGAATTTCATGAAACTCAGTAGGGCAAATGAGAATAATTGTGATGACAAATGACTCTTACACAATTGACGACCTCTCAACAAGCAAACAGAAGAAGTTGAAGGTGGTTGCTAAGTTTTTGCAAAGAAATTATAAATAATTTTAGGCTTTTCTCACAAAAGAACCATGCAAACTAATATATATAACGTTTAAAGGATTCAAAAGCATTTCGAATCAGTCGAAGGAAAAGGAGAAAAAATCAACCAATATAATTCTGTAGATAATACCATACATTGATATAATTAGTCAATGATCTGCACATTCTATTGATTTATGAATCTAATAATTTTCATGTATTGACAATACTAAATGGGTATTCATAATTTATGTGTTGAATTTTAAATCATAAATCAAAATGCAGATTTGATTGTGCAGATTTGGTTGAGAACAAAATTGAGTAATGACTAAAGATATGAAATCATTTGTGTTTCTTCACTTTTAAACCAAGAAAATATTACTTGAAGTATCAACAGTAAAGTTTATCTGCATCAGAGAAAGGCCCTCGTGCAAAAAAGCAGCGAATATTGTGTGTGAAAAGTCTTGTTTCCTGAATATCAGTGAAATCTTGATTGACAATAAAACATTTACAATTTTTTGTGGAAAGGATTGTCCTGGGGAATCAGAATGCGGAGCAAATCAAGAAATTAATTATTGGTTCTTCCCGTAACAACAAAATTGAACAATGCGTTAAGCAACTAGATGGTTAAATTTCGTCTATTCTTGCGCATAACACAACGCAAGCAAATCCACATTCGGAATAAATAGGAACGTCTAAGTCGAAAAATTTACAATGAAATTATACCTGAGTGTAAATTATAGGCTGACTATAGTTTATGATAGTGTCCAGAAAAAAATCTGCGGGATTATTATATGGCTCGCAAGCACATCCAAAACTTGCAAAATGCTTAAGAGCATCTTCTTGTGGACCATGATAAACAGTTTCACCAAACCGCGACAGTAGATGTAATCGATCAATTAAACGATAGATGGCGTAGCGGGGTTGATGAATTGAAAAGATAATGATCTTGTTTCCACGTTCAGCAATGTGTTTCAATAAATTGAGAATGGTTAGTGATGTAGAACTGTCAAGTCCTAAAATTTAAAAATTTCACATTCAATTAAAATAATTAAAAATGAAATGAAGAAAAATGAACGAAAATTTTTATTGAATACGAATTAATGTTTTAAGAAATTAAACTGTATTTATCAAAATACAACGCCGAAATTTTGCAAACTGTAGTTTTATACACATGCTACTTTGGAATCACGGAACCGTAATGTTTGAATGACAAAACGTTTGCGATCCATTGCTGTCTTTCTCAGCCTATAATTGATATTTTTTTTAATGATTTTCAATAAATTAGAGAACAGCTTTCTATTTTTTTGTAATTAATAACAGAAAAATAGTGGTAAACTTAGAATGTTTTATTATTTAATTTGATTTATTACTATTGCATGTCTGAGTGTGAAAATGAACAACTACATGAAACCCTATATATGCTTCTAATATACACGATAGCTAGGGATCGGAATAATGCCTTATCGCATATAAATGCACATAATTTTGAAGGATTTACCACTAAAAATTTTCAACAATAAATGATAATAATATTAAATTTTAATCCTTAATAAACTATATAAATCATGGTGTTGCTTAGAATGGATTTTCTTATTTTTCATAAATAAATTCTATTATACCTATATTAGATGTATAGATAGTAAACAAATTCTTAAAAAATCATCTAAAATATGAAAAAAAACAACATTAATGTACTATTAGCAAATAACTACGATACAGAGATATGCAAAAACGACATCTATTATTACTATGTGCTCTGAAAGCAGTAACATAAACCCTGTTGTCTAGGGGTATGAGTAGGCTATTTTTAAAGACAAACTGCAAGTGGAGTGTGGTCTGTAAACATTTATCAGATATTTTTTCATTCTATGATATAACAAACTACTACACAATTACTATAATTAGAGCCAATCATAAAATCAGTGATAACAAGTTTAAATTTATAGAAACTAAAGATTAAACTATAAAATTGTTGTGTAAAGGAAATTATTAAATTAATAATAATCGTTCTCAAGATATGAACATAAATTGTTCAACTCGAAATTTTTTTCTGTAATTATTATTATTTTTAGATTCTAGATGGCTAAAACATATAATGTAAAGTTGTTTTATAAAGTTTATGATGATTAATATTATATGGGACAAAATTTTAATGTGGTACATATATTTACCATTGTATTTTTTTAACTTATATTATTGTACTACTGGGTTCTGTATACTAGTATATTGTTACCGTTATGCTGTTAGAAAAGTTAAATGGTACATATATGTACCATCCGGGTTGAAAGGATTAAATACCTTTTGCAGTTAGCATAAGAGGTAATATTCCAGCATATTATGAACTCAGGGATGCCAACACTTAGCCCAAAAACCGATCATGTCCAAAATCGCCAAAAATCTATCAAAAACTGACCTGTGTACCTCGCAAAGGTGCTGGGACTCATTGTATAGATATTCTAGATAATTAAAAAATATCATTTGTGGAAAATCATACAATCAATTCACACAATTTTATCTGAAAAGTACATAAATGAAACATATTAACGTCGTACACTAAAGATGAAAAAAACGTTATTTTAAAGAAACTTATTTCACTTTTGAAACATGCTTTCCACAATTATATTGGAGGTTCGTTCCGCCATAGCCTGAGAGGAACCCGTTCACTAAAGATGAAAAAAACGTTATTTTAAAGAAATTTATTTCACTTTTAAAACATGCTTTCTACCATGATCCACGGCTGTCAATTTCTTCTCCCGTTCCTTGTTGGTCAACGGTTTATAAACTCCGTTCGCGCAGCCTGTTTTACCCGCCTTTTCCTTTGATGAGTTCTTGTTCAACAAACAAAAGTGCATCTAGAATTTCGAACTCTTAAAACTTGGCTTTTCAAGAGTTGTCCTTAACAATTTGTAAAACATTGTATGTCTCGACAGGAAAACACCTTCTTACGACTTCATCAGAGAAAACCCATTTTCAACAGTCATATTGTAAAGACAAATGAGTAAATTTGACTACACAAGGCGTGTGAGAGATGGCAAAGAACACTGACCAACTTATCCATTTACGGAGAACACCTCGTGCAAACTGATCGCAACTCTCTGCTGAAAGTTTGATCGCGGTAAGCTCGTCCACAACTGAGTTTTCGTTAATATTTGATTCTACTGCCAGGGTTTTCAAAGCTATGAGTGTAACGCTCGAATTCTCTGATATTTTGAGATAAAACATGTAATTGTACTTAATGAGTGGGTGCGTTAAAAAGCTCCTGAATCTAGATAAAAGCATCTGCAACAGCGTTTTATTATACCTTCCCCAGTGTCTGGATTTTCACAAGGTCCGACGCTGGCATTTCGTTTAGAGCTCTAGTAACCTCGTCGTGATCATTAGAGCAGGTAATATCTTTGGCAACATTTGCAAAAGGAAGTGGCTTGAAGCCCTCCGACGACTTTTGATATAGAAGACTCAAATGCTTCTTCTCAGAAACATTCAGTGCATGTCCAAGACGCATGACTATCTGAGATACTGCTTTAAAAATTGATCGATGTCCAAATTTTTCCCTTGGTTTCCCTTCGCAAGGAAATAAAGCGGCTGCAGAGCAATAACACATTGGTCAATGTAAACTTAAGAATTAATCCCAAACGATAATCGCTTCAGCTCAAGTTGTTCATTTCCAGTCATATCAGGCAATTTTCGAATAAGCGGATATTGGTCCAGCAGACTCTGGAGACATAAAAATAGGTCAAAGAACCAAATAGGGAAGTAGTTAGGAATTTTGCTGATTCCAAACAAAAAGTCAGTCTGATGTAAGATTGAGCAAATACTTGAATTTACGGACCCTGTATTCGTGAATGTTATCCATAACTCAAGGCGCACTTTTCTGTTATACGAGCTCTCATCTAAGTGAATTCCAAATTGTTTTTCAGTTGAAGACGTTGTTAGGCGATCCCGAACAAGTGGTGCTATGACATGGGTGACAATGTAAGTCGCCTTTGTGCGCCCACAGTGAAAGTTTTTCCATTGTCCTGCGGTTAACCATCATTAATAATTACCGCATGTTTTTGAAGTCGGGTTGCTGGAATGAAATGCTGCACCATCCATTACAATTTTTAGGCAGTGAAAGAAAACAGCCTTTTGCTGTTTTTCTTGTAGAGTATGCTTCTAGCAAGAGCAACAGGAACATTAATTTGTTCACGCTGAGCGCCAACTACTGCGAGGTGCACTTTATATGTAGCATGTTCTGCTAACTGTTTTGCATCGCTAGATACATTGATTGCTTTCCGATCATATCGACAGCTGCCCGAGTAGGGATCATCACGCAAACTTTCCGCGCAGGGAAACGATTCCTTTCATGACAGGAGTAAAGGCAGGCTCTGTGAAACACACCTGTCGGTGTCCGTTCTTTAATGATAGCTATAATCTTTGTGACAATGTTGTTCGCAAGGATGTTTTGGAAGGTATTTCAACTAATATATTTACATCCGATAATAGGATTTCATTACTTCCTTTCAAAACTGAAATACAGGGTGGCGCACGTAAACCGCCAGATTTTAAACTTTGATTGCTTCTCAAATATTCATCCGATCATCATGAAAATTCATCTTATACTAGGTTGGAGTATAGGATTTATTATGATTATTCCTGTTGTACTGAGAATTGCTAAAAAATTCTGATTCTATTGACCGAATCTAGATCAAGATGCAAAAGGAGGAATTCTGGCTAGCTGTGCAGTCGGACAGAAGAGGTAGAGGCATCATATTCATGCAGGATGGGCACCTCCACACTGGGGACTTCCTGTGCTGAACAAGAAGAGGCCTATCTGATGGATGAGACGTGAATCTCCTAACATGCCCTGGCCACCATGTTCACTTCACCTGACGCCTTACGATTTCTTATTGTGGGGTTTCTTCAAGTCGAAGGTTTACCATACACGGCAAACATCCATACAAGAGCTGAAGGACCGCATCATACTAGCATTTCAAGAAGTGACAACTGAGAAGTGTTGAGAAACTGCTCTGGCCTACCAAAAGCGACTCGAATCCATCATTGAGAATGGAGGAGGACGCATTGAAGTTAGATGACTACTAACACTTTTTCTTATGTTTTTCATTTAATAAATGTTTTCTATGACATCAGTAAATTTTACATGTTAAGATACATTGTTTGTATGTCAATTTTACTACATATCATTGGGTCAATAGAATCAGAATTTTCTGACAATTCTCAGAACAACAGGTATAATCATCATAAATTCTATTCTCCGATCTAGTGTGAGTCGAAATTTCATGACGATCGGATGAATATTTGAGGAGTAATCAAAGTTTAAAATCCGGCGGTTTACGTGCGCTACCCTGTAGAATGGAGCACATTCCCCCATCGCTGTGTGCATGGGTCAGCCTTGGGTCATTACTAAGATAAAATAATAAAGCATGCGACACAGAGTTGTTTTCCACTTCACACGTTAATTCCCAAAATAATAACAAAAAACTTAAAACACCGTAATAGAAACTTTCAACGCAGAATGCCAAAATAGTTGAAAATAGTTTACATCTGCCAAAACTATTATAGGATCTCTGCACATTATTGGAAGAAGTTCAAGAACGTAACATAAATTGAATTTTATAATTTTATATTTGTAACAATTAAAATTCATTGATAATGATTATTATAATCTTTGATTTTATTATCTCTAATAACAACATATTTAACACAAATACAATGAATTTTTATTTTCATAAATGCGATTAATTAAAGTGATACTATTCTGAAAATGCGAATTTTGAGAAAAACAGCAGCAGGGATGTGAAGCCTCACTTTTCAGGAAATTTATGGTATGAAACTAATAGTTAGATGGCCACTTCAATTTCACTTCTTCAGTTGTGACACTCTGGGGACTTGACACATTACTGGAATCACTTTTTTGGTGTTGTTTGAAAGCTAAGAGTCATGCCTAGGGAATGACACTTTCATTTGTTTTGCTTTATGAACTTTATTTCGAAAGTGAAATTTTTAAAATCCGCGTCTCATGCAATTCTTCACAAATTGGACAAAATGGAAATTTCATTCTCTAGATAAACTCATGCTGCATAACTTTTGCAAATTTCAAATTATTATCTGCAAAAATGGCCGAGTAATGATATCATAAGTATAATGAAAAATAGAAAAAATGCATTTACAGGGAATACCAAAAAACTGATTGTGTGTATGGGTGTGACTTGGGTCAACAAAATGCTGTTTTTAGAGCATTAGGTGCATCTTTGTTATAATCTGGTGGCATACCTGTGTTAAATGATAGTCTTAAGATGCGTTCCCACTATCCCTGTCAAGAAATCAATGATAAAAGTCGATAGTATGAACGCTCCATCCGATTTTTGGCAAAACAGCTAAATTACAGTCATCTGAAAATTTATCATCTAATAAAAGTCGATAGTGGGAATACACCTTTAGAATCTAAATCTGTCAAAATATGAAAATAACTTTTCTAAAAATTATGATTTTTCAGGATTAAACCACCATAATTGCATACTTTTCAAAATTCAAATTCGACCCTTAAGAAGCGTTTCCGTAACGTGGCATTGATGCTCGTTTTTTGCCAATAATAATGTGTTAAACGGGATTGTAGTTGCATTGGTTATATCCTAATCAAATTTCAAACAAAACAAAATCGACAATCACAAATATTTCAAGTTAAATTTTTTTTTTAGTAACTTTTAAACGAAAAATTCTTTATTTTGACAAAATTGACCTCAAAAAACATTTCTTCAATAATTATGTAAACATATTGTTTACTGGCATCGTCCTCTCTCATAAACATATACCATGAACTAGGACAACAACTGACATGATTTAAGTGCCATGTTTAAACAGCTTTTTCAAAAAAGACAAAAAATGCAAACACAATTATTAGAGTACAGCCAAACAAAAAACTATCTAATTTAAGATATACCCTATTTATTAGTACGAACGTATTTTCTGAGAAAAATTAAATTCCCATTTCCATAAATCTACTAGTAAAGCGCGATAGGACAACTTCAAATAAGCAATTACTCAATATTTGAGGCCCACTGATGGCTTACTATAAATACCATCTGAGTGCCTGAACGGCACAGGCCCATGTCAAAATCAATTAATATACAATAAAATACTTAATAATAAATGCAAATCAACACAAAAGCGAATACTAATGAAAAACGGTTCCCCATGACAAACTCCAACAAAATGTGCCGCTGCGGCACGATTGCCGATGATATAGACATTTCGCATCAAATCGAACTTTATGATTAATTCAAAAGACTTGCTATTGATAACAATTGATATCAATTCAAATCAACAGAAATTTTTTGTTAATATCAACAGTATTACATTTTTGTCTACGATATATTCTTTACTTACAACAAAGTCTTCCGAGTTCATTTGCTTAAGCAAGGAACACAGTTTATTAAAAAATGCTAATGCAATCTTGATTGCGATGCATCAAAGTTTTACTTTGATAAATATTCATCCTAAACTGTTGCATGCTTCTAAATTCAGAAGGCTCATTATTACGGAAGCAAATTTCATAAAATATCTTGTATATAATTAGCCAATCAATTCTTTAATACGTAAAATAGTTATGCGAAATGCCTAAGAAAAATATATATATATACGTTGAGGATTTATTGAAATCTTTTAGTAGCATGCAATACATTCTGATAAATCTCAAAAGGTCAGGTTTCTCTCGACATGATGTTGATCGTGTGTTTAAAGTGTTGTTTATTTCTAAAATAGAATATGGATTAGTGGTGTATGGTGCTGATTTAAAGTACTTAAATGTATACAACGGTTTTTGGATAAATTCAAGTGGTCGATACCACTACAATATTATGCACATGTTCCAGGAACATGATATAAAACATATGCAAAAGATCTTAGATGATGAATCCCACCCATCTGATGATCATTTATTTTTCAGAAATCAGAAAAATCGTACCATTCTTCAAGAAAGTCGATTCCCTTCTCTTGCCTCAGTTTTTTTCATATAGATTAATTTTCAAGCATTATATGTAGATTAATTAGATTAAAGCTTGTACTTAGTGTTAATAATAATAATTATCTTATCTTATGTAAGTGGGCTGAGCCGGCCTATTGTGCTGAACTGGGTTTGGGAAGTTTTTTAATATTCATTTATACCTGAGCCACTTTTAGAATTTTAGTTGGGCTTTGCTGGGTTTGAGCCAAAATTTTAATAATTTGATATAAGTAATTGGCAATAGCCAGGGAGGAATACCCATGGCGGGAGAGATAATTAATTCGTAAATATGAAAAAACATTTCGGAATCATTTTGTATATCGAAGCACTCATTGTTTGCCGTTTTTCTGTTATGAAAATAGTATAGTTTGTTTTGAATTATTCAATTAGTTCAAATTTTCTTGAAAAAGTGAAATCCATCAAGTCCATCCAATAAGTTAAACCGTTAAATATTCAAAACATGTGAAATTTATGAAGTTCAATTTGATTGAGAAGAAATGTTTGCGATGTGTCCATTTGACCCATCTAAGAAAACCCAACTTATTTTTAAGGGAATTTAGTTTTTGATGATATCCAATTATTTCAATCACTAAATTGGGACTGCTTAGATTTACGATTGTAACTGTGCAAATATCAGTGATTGCCTTAAAAAGTGATTTGAACTTAAAATTGATGACACCATCTGGGCATTGAAAACGATATCATTTAAATTCATTTCTAAACCTCAAGCCTTCCTTCCCTTATTTTCAAAGGGTTTGATGCCATTGACTACGAAGTCCTATTTCTGAAGATATCTACAGTCCTAAATCGTTAGAAAATTTGCAAACCCTTGCAAAAAAATTATTCTCATTTGTTGAAGTTTTCGTCAATAAAGAACCTTGACAACATAAATTACTAGAAAAATGCCTGATAAATATTACAAATAAATATCTGACCCTAATTCACTCAGACGTTTATTTACAACTTGTAACGGTTTCTTCGCAGTTCGCGGTCGTTTGGGATGCATTTTGCACCCCAGCAGGACTTAGGCTTCTATAGCACGAGTACCTTTTACGTTTTTGTGCCGAAAGTTCATGACTTTTTAAGTTAGTCGAAATTGATTAATATTATATAAGAATGATCATTTTTGAATTTATTTGGAAGTTGTAATATATTTATATATTTCGACAACTTGGGTGCATTTTGACCCCAAACTCCATTAACTTTGATGCTTAACATTATTTTTTTACATTATTGTGTTGAATGTATCAGACAACGTTGATGTGATATTTATTCTCTCACAGGGGCGAGTACACCTTTTAAGATTTGAAGGGGCTAAAATTACAAAAACCTTCATTATTTAGTGGGGTTGTTCATTTCATTGAGTGGCTTTATCAAATATTTGCTTTGAAACCTCGCCTTGTACTCGCTCATGTTGCTTCATGTACTTTATATCGCCATAATTTACTTCTTTAACATATAAATTTTCAAGTTTTCTAAATCAATTCAAATGTTTAACATATAAATTTTCAAGTTTTCTAAATCAATTCAAATGTATTAATGAAAATCAATATCAAATCAAATCACACGTTGATATCAATTCCAATCAATATCAACTGCAACAATGCGCGGTGCAGAACAAATAATCAGGTCCAGCTCAATTGCAATTCTGGCTACACTATATTTTATGCTAGAGAAGAGAATATTGAATTTTAAGCCGTTTATTCTACTCAAGCGCGGGCAAAAGTCTCAGATTTGTAAACTGGTAGGGTTTTTTCATCATTTTTTAAGATTAACCCTTTCTTGCGGGCTTTTAAACGCCCCACTTAGACCCTCTCAAAGAATGCTAAGAAAGATTTTGGAGAGAAGAGATCTGTGTTGCCATCAAATCTCTGGTATTTATTGGGACTAATAATTTCAGTGGGGCTGGGGTGTGAATAACATGAAGAAACAAATTTGAAAATAACGCTTGCTAATTTTGGAAAAGAGTAATACTGTATTAAAAGATATAGGCTCGGCTAGTCGGCATAGCCCATGTGCTGAACCAGCCCACGTACAACTCCGCTTAGAGTTCGTTGATTTATAGTTAATATATTAATGAAGGGAAATCAGAATGATATCCTAATTATTACATGTATATCTACAATACATGTATAATTGTATAAAATATTGCTTTTAACAATAAAAATATACCTGTTGTTGGTTCATCTAAAAACAATATTTCTGGTTGAATAATGAGTTCCATTCCAATATTACAGCGCTTCCGTTCGCCTCCTGAAACTCCTTTAATCAAATCGGTTCCAATTTTGGTGTTGGCGCATTTGCTCAGTTGAAGTTCAGTGATAGTGTCATCAACCTTTCGAATTCGTTCTTCCTCACTTATGCCTCCTAAGCGCATGTGTGCTGCAAACATTAAGTTCTCTTTAACCGTGAGCGTTCCCATAATTACATCATTTTGAACAACATATCCACTTATGAGCTTAAAGTTATCAGGTAGCGGTGCGCCATTAATCAAAATCCTTCCAGAAAATTCTGACTTAGTAACTGAACGTCGTTTTGCAAGCAAATCAAGTAAACTTGTTTTACCACCACCAGTAGGTCCGAAAATGGCATTGAGACCAGGCTTAAAAACACCTGAAATGCCTTTAAGTATATGTTTTTCTTTTTTAGGTAAACATCTGCATTTAGCCACATTTACTGAGTAGTTAATATCTTCAAAAACGAAATTCGTCAATTTGGATTTCTCAGCCATTATCCGTTACGTGCAAAACAGTATACACTAGCGGAATAAAATCGCTCTATTTGTGCTTCGTAATAAATTGATTTGCTATTTTTACAAATGTTAGCGTAGTTCGCCAGATGGCGTACGTGTTATTTCATGCGATTTTATAGTGTTTATATTCAAAGAGGCTATTCTCATCTCAATAGGAATTCTTACGAATAATTGAAATTCTCGACTGGCTTAATTGCTTTAGCACAAATAGCTAACGATATGTTAAACCAGTGGCGGATTTAAGAGGGGACTATCGGACTGCAGCCCCCCTCTCATGAGGAAGCAAAACGGAGGTAATTTGTGCAAGCTTAGAAAAAAGTTGGAAAATTCTAAATTAGTGGCAAATTTTTGCATTTCATGTGCAAAACGATCCAAGGGTTTGGCAATTTTTTTCAAAAGATTTGGCAAATTTTTCAAATAACTTGCAAGTTTCCCTAAAATTTACCAAACCTTGCAAGGTTTTGGCATATATTTGTTAAACTTTCAATTTTTTTCAAGTAATCTTACACATTCTTAGAAAAAATATATCAAACATATTCCAATAGTACACATTTTATCAAACATCCACCAAGCTTTGGTATTAAATAAATTGTAAAAGCAGTTAAAAGAACTGCTTCCACAGTATACATAAGCATGTTCACAGTTAGTAAATAGATCAATACTGTTTCAGTGCAGATGTTTATTATGGCACATTTTTGTTAAAGAATGTGGCCACGGGGGAGGGCTTGTCTCCCCACTTTTATCGAAAAAACTACAAGTCTCTACCTAACAAATACAAGTACATTTGTCTAGGAGAAATTTAAAAAACTTCATTTTTTGCAAAAATAACTAAACTAAAATCCTAGAAAAACCATAGATTTCTACATATGAGCTATTTTAAAACCCCAAATGCCTGTCGCTGGCCACATCCCTGTTTTTTTGAAGTCAACATAATTTTGATATTTCTCAAATACTATATCGTACACAATGAAAGTGTTCGATGAAACTGGCCCTTTGTAGGATTTATAAAAGCTGTAAGTTGGATCAATTTAAAACTATTATGCACATTAATGACATAACATTTCAGATGTTCTGAGCACCCAAGGTATTAGTTAGAGGCCTAGTAGAATCATCAAGATTCAATCTTGCTACATCTCAACCTCAAATGCAATCAAACATTTTCCAAGCATCATGGCTTGATTTGCCTTATAGCCATCATTGTTGTTCAGATAAACACGGAAAAGTATATTAGCATTCTGAATGAAAAACTCAAAATGCTTTAAAAAAATTACAAATTTTCTAATTCAGACTGACAACTGGTGATCTAGAGGGCATATCACATATTTCAAATGATGTTCAAAATCTATTCAAAACATTATTGATTTTTTTAAATGTTTAAAATTTTAGGATATTTGTAACAAATTTTAAGAATTTCTGAAATTTTGAGCGTTACTTTGCATTAATTTTTCACATTTTGTTGTACAAAATAATAACTCATTTCATATAAGCACCTAGTAATAATAGGGATTCATCATCTCCTTCATTTTAGTGATTGTTTTACATGGTAGAACTTTCGATCCTAAACCTAGAAAAATAAAAATTTATTTCTACATAAAATTTTTATAATCTGCTAAGATCATTTAATTCTCAAATAACCGATTTGATAAAAATCACGATTTTAAAAATTATTGATAGGACACCCCCATTTCTAGACCTCTTTTTCTATACTTCAGCAATTTGAAATTGTAACTAATAAATGTTACAGATAAAATTGATTCTAAATATTGACCAATCGCCAGTGAAAATTAAAAGTAATTCAGTAAAAATTAAGAGTCTATGTATTAATGTCTTCTTCTCTCGCCAGAGTTCACAAAACAATTATGGTGGTATATTCAATAGATTCCTGAAGAAATAGTTGCATTACTGGTCCTTATACCGGACCCACTCAATAGTTGGCGGTATTGGGAACAAAAAAGACAGTATTGGGACGAAAGCGGGATTAACGTTTTAATTTCAACTGAGAGTGGGACCAATTTGATTCAATATTTGCCATTATATTCACCTGTTAAACCATGGACATCTAGATGTCCATGGTTAAACTAAAATATGTCTGTAACACCTCCATTAAATATTGTGTTTTGTTAATAATGCATAATTTTAGCAAATTAAATTTTAGTACTGGGGCAGAAATATATATATATATGTATATAAATTAAAACGTAATAATGTAAAGTCCAAACTAGAACATCAGCAAGAAATGTCAAATTGTTATCATAACATATGGAGAAATGAATGAGGATTCAAAATTTAATCAAATCTAGAATGAAAAATATTATGAAAAACTCGAGTTTTAAAGCTGCAGTACCCAAATCAGAAATTTCTAGAATCGCCCCTGTGTTGAACAGTCACACTTAATAAGAGGGAATGGAAAACATGTTGGCCAGTCAGAGTTGCAAATGACCCCGTGAGTCGTAGATCATAGGCTGTGCCGTAGCTAAAGGGGTCTGGGCAGGCTATGCCCCTCAGATTGAAACCATATCACCTAACCCCTTAGAGATAAGAGTAAGTTGCTTATTAGAAAATTGCAAAAAATTGTTATATAATTTTCTTTGCCTCCTAAATTCCATGGTCTGGCTATGCCTCTGGTCATGTAGGTCACCTTTTTACGTGGGTCAGTGTGGGTCGTGGGTGAGTAGGGTTGACCCACTTGTAATACAGACAACACTATTTTATAAATCATTAATATGGAAAGCACAAGCGACTCAACTATTTTGCAAAAGAAAATGGCTAAAATCGATCCCTTTGCTAATTTTTAGTTTGCACTAAGCCAAGCGACACAATACTTTCGTATGATGAATACAAGAAAAAATGCAAAGCAGAAGTTAAGCAATATGTAAAACTTCATAATAAAATTTCTAACAAAAATCAACGTCGGTTTGATTTTTTAATTTTTTGGAATGAAAAGCGATTCGAGCTTCCAATACTTTCTGCTATTGCACTCCACATATTTTTCATTCAAGCAGCCGCTGCAGAGTTAGAAATGCGTTTTTCTGACTTGAATCAAATCAATCATGCCTTCAAGAAACCAACTTGCAGATGAAACTGGAAATGGTGCTAGCCCTTTCTCTTCTTGCGCACGCATTTTCGTTTCAATTATCCATTAGCAGTTAGTAAAATATTGATTAAAAATTCTCAGACTTTCAACTTGCAGGGTTAACTTTGTTTGAAACAAACGAAGTTCGTCAACAAATTTAGAGAAAACATACTTGGTCTAAATCCGGAGCTTAAGCCGAAACCCTTAAGCCATTGTAGCAACGCGAAAGGAGTAACTGAACCCAGAGTGAGTAGTGTATTGCTAAAATTTTAACAAGGGTGCTCTTACAAAGGTAAGCCGCTCAGCATTTGGGTTCCGGCAGAACAGGGCTGATTACTAAAGCTTTGTTTCTGTAATTGGTATTATGTGCTTTCCCAACAACCCTAAAAGTATAGTGCAAACATATTTAAAATAATATTTCTAACATTTGTCAAAAATGGCTTTAGCAATTTAGCTTACTAGACCAAAGTTGGGTATGGTAGAAGCTTATATTAATCTACACCCTAGAATAAAAAAAATTAAGTAGAGTTTTGGAAGTGAATGTGATAGCAATGTAAAATTCAAAATGTAAATTATGTAGCATAATATAAACTATATGTCATTAACTAAATTTGGGTTTATTTGCGTGAAATATTGCTTAATAGTACATAAGTTAAATGAAATTCTAAACTTGAAATCATGTAATAATCAATATATAACACAATAAATCATGCTCAAATTTAGACATTTCGTCAGATCTAGTGGAGTAGCTAGGAATAGGGGTTTGCTTCCTTATAGCACACTTTTATCAAATTTAATGAATTTTATATGGATTGTCTGCTCAAAATTATTATTCAATTGTTATTTCTATTTTTAGCTAGCTCAAGCTATATCAGCAATTTCACAATTGTCCTGATCACATTTGATATGAATAAGTATATAATTACAGCATCATCTGAACTTGTAAAGACTTCTTTTGTGTATTTTAATTAATGTTTATATCTGCTCTTATTTTTGCAATTTGTTTTCAGAATTAATTTACATTGACTGTACAATTTTGTTCGAGCCATTAGCTGTGAGATCTATTAGATTATCACATATACATGTAAATTTTACAAAGTGGGATTTTATTAATAATTTTTTGCTGAATTTGCAGTTAGCATCTCGAAAATTTGAAAGTCCTGCAAACTTTACACTTTTACGAAGTATTAAAGAAATCCAAAATTGAAAGGCACTACAAAATAGGAATGTGTCCTCTTCAGATTTACATAAACAGAAACAGTTGAAGTAGTTGTTGTTCTCATTTGATTTCTAGGACTTTCTGACAGCTGCACCTTAAGTATTGTGGCAATTCAAAACATTTTCAAAAAACAGAATTTTCAAAAAAGTGAAAATAGTTAATTTTTTCAAGTAAATTCTTCAATAATTGTGTCAATATCTCACGACTTACTAGTTTCCCAATGGACATCGAGAAAATTGATTGAAAATGTGAAAAAAACGGCTTGCTTAAAGTTAGGGAAGATAAAATTTTTCATCCCCTTCTGAATGCATCTCAACTACGTTTGGTGGTATGTTAACTACAGGTATGCCCTAAAATAATAATGCTTATTGCCATTTAAATGAATTTAATAATTGAATTTCTGCAGCTTTTGATCTTCAAATGAATGGGGGCTTGCGCAAATAAGTGTTAACAAGGGGGCTCAGCTGTCCTGAGCACACCTGCTCAGAGTCCTTTCACAAATTAATATTTTTACACAGCTGTTATAGATAAGCGCCTATGCATAACTTCCTTTTGTTTTCGATATATCTTTTAAAAATTTTTTTAAGAAAAATATTTTGAACTATCAATTTTCGTGTAATATGATTATCAAACAGTCCTAACGTCAAGAGATTTTCATAAATCGTTTTTTAGGAGCTTAATTAACCTTAATAAGAACATGCAAATATATTTCGACTTACAAAGTCATCGTCAGTTTTACAAATTATTCCTTCTAAATTTACTAGATTTTACAATAATAATTATAATTTTTTAAATTTTAAAAAGTGGCAAGTTTAATTTATAAATAGTTTGAACACATAAGAAGACTATTTGCAGAGTATGTGATTTAAATTATTAAAATATATTGGAAAAAGTCTTAACTATTTCTAATTTAGTGAATTCTAAATTTCCTGCAGTACATTACACTTCCCAAATCTTTTGTGGCTACTTTTATGGAACCAAGAAGTTAACCAATAATATTCAATATAGTAAAATAATAAAATTAATAAGTTCTGTTGTCAACAAATTAATCATATTTTAATTTGTATTTCCGATATTTTATTAAAGCTATGGATTTTGATTTATCTCATTTAATGTAGAAAAGTTGCTTCATTCATATTTAAATGAGTAAAGCGCGGAGAGAAATTCAAGCCAACGCAAGGGAGCAAAATTGGTAGGTGTTCCAGTAGAAAATGGTATTTCAAAACTTGCTTTAGTTGAAAACTTTGTCCCCTACCAAGCATAGGAGGATGTCTCCACCAATCAATAGAAGATAAACCACAATCAAATTCTTACATATTGCGTCGAAGAATTTGTGATACAAATTACAATTGGGAAATCTTTATCATCAGTAAACTGGAGGGAAGTACTCGAACTTTGTTAGTCAATGGGATGCGTTTTCTTCATATATTTCACATCAAATGGAAATTTGTTTCCCACTGAAAAAGTCAAAGTTTTCTCTAATGACAAGCCATGGATAAGTCCAAAAATAAAGAAACTCAAAGAAAAGAGGACAAGCATTACACTCTGGCAACTTAGTTAAATTTAAAAAATTACGTTATTACATTAACAGAATTTTGAAGGTTTTAAGAGAAAGATCCTACGAACATCATGTCAAGGAACAAAACAACTCAGGGGGAGGAAGAAAACGCAAAGACGAACTCCCCCCAGTGACATGGATAAATAAATCATTACACTTGCCACAACAACGTAATGGATAAAAAACACTCTAAAAATATTAAAACTAAAATGAACTATAAATAATTCTAACCTACAATGTTTTAATTTAGCAATTCACCTCTAGTCTATGAAAGTGCGAGGGCCCAACAACAACGTAATGGATAAAAAACACTCTAAAAATATTAAAACTAAAATGAACTATAAATAATTATAACCTACAATGTTTTAATTTAGCAATTCACCTCTAGTCTATGAAAGTGCGAGGGCCCTTACGGCCGCATAGGTTGCCTGCATTAAGTATAAAAAAAATTGAAAGTGTCGTTCATTAATACTGCTATTGAAACTTAGAACTCATTATTAGCTAAAAAGATAAACATTTAAAAAAATTACAAGCTTTTAAAAAACACATTGAAATTTTCGTAGATTATAAAAAGTACTTTATCAGCCAGAACAAAATCTTCAAAATGAAATTCAAAATGCATTGAATGCAAAAGCTCAACATTGAATTGTTTTCCTATAAGTAAATACCTATTTAAAACTCTTAAATCTCTTAATTTGAAGTTTACTATTAAAATTTGCGAATTGAAATTAAGCCTCTGCTTCATTCGATTTCCAAATGATGTGAAAAATCGCTATTTTTAGTATTTCTGAAAACCATTCGACCACATTTACCTTAAGCACCTGTTATTTCCAAAAGTATTAAAGTTTCGCTTATAATCAGAAACAATTCTTCATTAATGAAAAAAGTGGTATCATAGCACAAAAGATTTTGATACTAATCATAATCACCATTTTCTTCATTAAATTGCTTTTTATTAAATGCAAACTCCAATTTATAGTCAATTTTTTCACCGAGATATTCAAAAGGATTAATTGAATAAATGAAAGCGCCATTAAAAATTATCTTTCAAATATATACGACTACAATTTTATGGCAACGAAGGTCACCGGACCTCAATCCTGTTGACTATTTGTGGGCGACATTAGAATGACGCGCGTTGGACAGTACCAAACCTAATGATATTGGCAGCTTGAAACAGAGAATGACTTCACAATGGATGAATTTACACGAGCAGTGCACAATTTGGAAACGCGAGTAGAACTGATATTTGAGGAAAATGAAGCTAACATTGAACAATTATTATGAATTTTGACAAAACCTCATTGTTAGGTACATGTTTGAAAATAAATAAATTTGTTCGTTCGTAAATAATTGATGTGTTACTGTTATTTAAAATATGTCAGTATTTATTTAACGTTCTGTACATTAATGTACTAATCTCGAAACAGTTAACCTTTGCACATTGATGTCTATTTGGGTAGCGTTTGCAACAAACTTCTATACTTAATAATTTATGAAGTAAAATAGAATTATTGATAGAATCAAAAGTTTTTGCTAAACTTAGGGAAGCCTTTGCAACGACAGTTGAAAATCAAGAATTTTTCTCCAATTTTATTTGATTTACAACATCGAAATGATACATTTATAAACTAATAATATAAACCGCCAACTACAAAATTTCAATAAAAAGCGGAAAATGTACATAGAAAATTCAAAAACAAAATTAATCAGAATCAATGGTGACAACAACAGGCGATTGCACATCATTAGCAAACACTTGAAGTTCAACCAAGTCCTCATTTTTAACTTTTTCATGTGGAAGGTCGGAAGGTTTCAAAAGGCACTTCTCGACTATATCATCAGATTCAGAATCACTGGATGAATCTGAAGACCCTTCTTCTGTATGGTCAGAATATTCCTCTAAAAGATGTTATATTCTAATTCATACAATAATATAGGTTTGAAATTGGATGTAATGCAAATAAACGTAGGAGCTTTTAATAAAAACGTCATTGGATTTAAGTTTATAATAGAAATCTTAACCTAAGGCTACGAAACAGCTTGTGTATCAATTTCAAGCATTTTTAGTTACAGATTTAGATTTCAAATAATTTTTGAAATTTGCGCAAAAATCAATATTAAATTAACATTAATTTTTATATTACAACCGAAAGAAGAAGTGTCACTTCATTAACTGAGATATTCATAAATTAGTGACGGCCTGGGAAAATTCTGCGCTGGGACACGTCCAAAGAACAGCAGAGGAATTCAGGAATGATGAACGATAAGGCACTGTAAATTTAACAACACCATACCAATCCGGATAATGTTGAAGCTGTACAAATGACTGTGGAATAACAATGAATTTTTAGAGGCGTTTTAGTTGTTCAGTACAATAAGCATGGCAATTCTCGGTCACAAATGATTTTCATCGAGACAATAACATTGTTTTAAAGTTCCTACTTGTATATGTACGAATTCTACGCACTGGATATATGAGTGTTACTTTTTATACATATCAAATACGCTTGGTCTGTTGAAAATGCCGACTTTGATTGACCAAGCGTATCTTGGAGCAAAATTTCCCTTTGACGAACCGTCATTTACTAAGATCTTCCTATATCCTTGCGCAAAGCAGCTCTAAATGAGCATAAAAATACTTAAACTAGAATAATTCTTTGTGTGATCATTGTTTATGTGAATGTCTCAAGTTAATATTCGATTCATTCTGCAAACAATTATCGATTCGATATGTCAGCATTTTGACCAAGCGAATAGATCATTTTGATTATTTGGCCAGGCATATCGATTATCATTGAGCTGTCCAAACGGATCGAAAAAATTCCAAAAAAGTTGACGTGCGAATCGATTAGTATATATATATATATATATATATATANCATTCGTAGATGGGGACATTCTTATTATATCTTCGCAAAAAACAGGAATTTACTACGTATATTTGAAACCTATGTCGATTATGATTTTAAAGTTATTAGACAAAATTGATGTTTCTTAAGAATTTCCATTTTGAAAATCTAACTCAAAATGCAAATTATCTTGTCATATATTAAACGCACAACATTGTTAATGTAATTGAATTAGTAAGCTTCAATTTTTAGAAAACGTCATGTAGCTTCCATTCTGCGATGTCTCAGAAGAGGAGTGGTTCCGTCGTTGAGCGTAATAGAGAAGTCTTGACAAAAAACCTTGTGCGATTTCAAGAATCACATAAGAAGCGAAGTAATGTTCATTTGGAAGAGGAATCCTTAGAAAGCAGAAGCAAGATGCCCCTGAAAATTCAAATTGTAGGGCGGTACCTTTATCTGGCAAATTTTATTACAAGACGAAAAGATCGTATCAAGGAAATTGCAAAGGAAGTGGTGAATTTATGGCAGCGAAAACTAAATTTTTCTCATTTATCTGCTGAAGCTGTTCAAGCAAACCTCAATCAGGTTCTCGAGCTCTACGACGAATGTGTGAAGCGACAAGACTATACTGGACTAAATGAGTTATGTGATGTAACAAAGAAAAGTGGTGAATGGCTCTGCAGAGAAGACAAGATTATATGAACTTCAGAAAGAAACCGGAGGATAAGTGGGCTATGCTACTGGCAAAACTGCAAGCTATAAATCTATTCATCCAGCTAAGAGAACAAGAAAAGCATTGCAATTTACATCATAAGGCGACGACGTATTCTCAAACTCCGAACAAGATATTGAAACAAGCGAAAGCGAATTCCTGTCTGACACCTTAGAAGAAATTCGACAAGTGCAAGCAACCAACAAGGCAGCAAATGTTTGTCAACAGATTTCTCAAGATAGCATCAACATCAAAACACCTTCGCAGTCAGGCATTTAAAAGTTTACTTTTAGAGAAGCCACAAAGCTTAAAGAAGTAATGAAGACGAAACTACAGTTAGAAAACTGGTCCTTGCATTTTGACGGCAAACGCATCGAAACATCAAGTTCTTCTTTTGAAAAATGAAGAAAGAGAAGTCAAGCTGCAGGCTCTAGATCTTCCAAAAGGTAAAGCAAACACTGTTGTTCAAGCCATTTCTAGAGTTCTTGATGAATTCAGCCTTTGGAATTTCATCTGAATGATTATTGCAGATACTATGAGTTTGAATACTGGAACAAAGAATAGAATTTGCGTTCACTTAAATTGCTTTTTTATCTGCAGTACTCTTTGCCAATCACTGTATGTACTACTTTTTCACACTTTATAGAAGATTTTTAACATAGTAGTAGCTCATACTAGAAAAAATGTTAGTATAATAGGTTTTTCAAGGAGCCCATTCTTTACGAATTTGTGTTTCTATAAATAAATAAAGTATTAATTGCTAAAGAAATCGATTATAACTACAAATCAAACTAGTGATTTATGTCAAGTTATCAACCAACAAGGCAGCAAATGTTTGTCAACAGATTTCTCAAGATGGCATCAACATCGAAACACCTTCGCAGTCAAGCATCTACAAGTCTACTTTAATGCTAGATGGAATTCTAGAGCAATTTAGGAAGTTTTGGCATTCATCCTTTTGCCGGACAGAAGAAATTCTCTTCTAGAAGTCTGCAGATTTATCTCTTAGGATTGGGCATACTTTTGGTTCACGGATGTACTCTACAAGACAGATGACTTTAAAAATGGTAAAGCAAACACTGTTGTTCAAGCCATTTCTAGAGTTCTTGATGAATTCAGCCTTTGGAATAGCATCAAAATGATTGTTGCAGATACTACGAGTGTGAATACCGGAACAAAGAATGGAATAGTCGTTCAATTGCAAAGACTGTTTCTTCAAAATCACTGGAAGAACCGCAGTTTATTGGATGTCAGCATCATACCCTTGATAGAGTGTATTAGCTGTTATTTCTTAAAAATGATATAACTCATGGCTTTTTACTCAATCCTACGTTTGTTCTGTTATAGATTGTAGCCAAGGCTCTACCTACTATGTAGTAGGTATTGCCTTGATTGCAGCCTGTAACAGAATAACTTGCTGTATAGCATCAAAAGTGCATATTTTCGGAGAAATATATAGACAATGTAAATGATATGTGCACTGTTTATATAATTCTTTAAAAATATTGTACTTTTCGTGCCATACACGGACACAGAAATGCATTTTATCTGAAAATTCAACCGTTTTTGGTCGGATATTGGGAGTTTTTCTGCTGGTCAGAGGTAAAAATCGAATTTTTGGTTTCGGGGTGAAGTTTTTCGAAAAGAAAATCGAATAAAGGTGATTTTTGTTAGTTTTGGGCAAAAGTTCATCGAATCCCACTATTAGAAAAAAGTCTATATATATATATAGGTGGAACGTACATGTAATTAGAGTAAAATGAAAAAATATATTAAACGTAAAACTACCTTTCCATCTTGAATGACCCGTTTGACAGCATTTTTGATC
>CABFPE010000148.1:652071-671702 GCA_900660155.1 Hofstenia miamia | reverse complement strand
TTGGGTCAAATTTTGTAAATTTGACCTACCGAATAGCCTTCTACTAACATTAAAATAATTTGTGCGCTATGGTTTCAATAGATTAATTTAATGGAGATAGCGTTTAAAGAGGTTATTTGCTTTATTATTTCCTTCAATAGTATATATTTCTTATTATATTTGCGATTACTGGTTAACATGTGTTGTCAGTTTACTAAATGAAACATTCCCTGCGTTCGATGTAAAAAGCTAGTTTATCAATAGGAAGAAATTTTTCTCATTTTGGCCTGCATTATTTTTGCTATTTCGTAATTTTTGTATTTTCCTAATTAAAATTGTAAGGATGCTTGGCAATTTGTATTTAAAAGAATAAAATATGGAAAGAATTAAGATTTATTGAATCTTACAAAAATGAGTTTTTATAGTTTCCTCACAGATGTCTCCCAAGAATGTTGTCTCGAGTTATCTCATTTTATAATTATTATTCTGCATATGTTTATCGTTGGTTATGGATCCAATTATATGATCAATCTATGATACTACAATAATGGATTCAATTTTGTTGATTGTGTACACTTTTGCATTAGGTGTTATCATGCTTTGAATATGCTTATAATATTAAATGGTTTATTAAGGAGTGGCATATGCTAAGCTTGTGAACAAAAGTCATTTTACCAATGAATGATGATCACATTTATTACTTATTTTGTTCTTAAAATAATAAAAAACACAACATATGGCTTGTTTAAATATTATTCATCCTATCCTGTAAATTTGCCGATTTCGCTAGGTTCTTCGAATATTTGAAATTTTGAGTCGACTCCAGTACACTAAGATGTTAGAATTTATTGATATTATGTTGGTAGCCTCTCTCTGCTGATTGGATTGTTTTGAATTTTTTAAGTTTTATTATCTTTAGTGATCAAATAACTAATAAATACATTGCTTTCATTGATCTAAACCTACAAAAGTTATATGAGGCCAAATTATACTCCCAAACCTGCAGATTTCAATATGTTCTAGATGAAACAATTCATATAGAAAGTCCCTTTTTTATCACTAAACAACCAAAATTTTCAAGAAAAACATTCAATTGACATTTCAGAAAATGAGGTTTAGTAGACATCATCACTAATAATATCTCATTTCTTCAATTTAGCAAAGAAAATTCAAATTTGTCTCATGCTAAGATTTAATCTTGCAACTAATTAATTCAAATCCTTTTGAGAAGAATAATGAAGATCTTGAGAATGTGTATTAGAAAACTATCAGATGGGCTCACTGGTTCCTTGAAAATTTTTTGTAGGTTAGACATGCGTACTTTAATATCAGGACATTTAAGTATTGAAGATAAATGCTGTAAGTTCACAAGATGAGTTGATTGCAGGATATACGAGAAAAACCCTTCTTTATGACAAAAAATAACAGTCGCTATTGTGTTTTCTCATGCTAAACATGAAGAATAAAAAATTACAAAGTTTGGTGATCTTCAACTCGCCAGGACACAGTATTGCAGCTGCAATATATTACTTCGGTGTCAAGATTCAATAACCAAAAACATTTAATATGTTTCAGAATATTTCGTTTGTCTCAACCCTATATTCGTAATGGGTTGATTTTCAGTATATAGTATCAACAAATGTAACAGAATGAATTCACACAAGTCTTGCATTTATAGGCAGCTGTTACTTCCAGAGAAGACATAAATAATGTTGTAATAGAGCATAGTCGTTATGTAATATACAAGGTGCATGAATGTATGTCAGTAAAATTTTTTCCTCCTGATGCCCAATGTGACTCGTTACGACAGTGAAACTGAGTTTAATGGTTATTGTTGAAAAAGAATAGCAATGGTCCAATACGTACAGATATTTACTGAACAATGTAATATGCAGGTTTTCAAAAATTTAGAATACAAATTACGTAAAAAGTATGGTTTTGAATGTAAAATGACATTTAAATTCGTAATTCTCGTCCCAAAATTGATTGAAATCAGTGAAAAAATGTAATCCACTAAATTTTATGTCACGCCGTGTTATTAATTACACATTTTTAGTCAACTACAAATGTAACTACTAGAAATTATTTTTTTCGCTCGTAGGAAACAGTTGATTGTTTAATAGTGATTACAATTATTATATTGATTGGCCTATGTGCGTAGATAGCACTCAAAATTAGAAATCCCCACTCGAGAGAATTTTAAATGACTGACTCGATTCGACCTAAAGCAAAATATTCCTACTCGCAGAGCCCTAGATTTCATATTCCGTTAATAGTCTGTTAACATTGTGTTGACTGCGAATACATTAATTAAACATCGTTTTCTCATCAATGATTCATTAAATAAATGGGTTATTCCTGGGTATTGCGATTTTGAAACATGAAAAATGAAATTTTCTTCATTGTTTTTGAAGTAGATGGTTGGCAATGATCTTTGCGTTTAGTTTGTTCTATTATTGAAGATGTAGAAGGGGAATTGAGGCGACCAATTACTTCGGTCATATTTAGCGATTACAAGCAAAAATTGTAATTCAACTAAGAGACTGAATTGTTTATCCGGTTTCGTAGGCTTTGCTAAACACCTACGAACAAAATTAGCGAATGCAGATAACTATTGATTTTTTATATTCATTTTCAACATTTTTAAAGCCTTTCCCGTTAAGATATTTGTTTTTAGTTTGTTGATGTTGCGTTAACAAATTGTGAAACAGAGAAAGAAGATGTCATTCGGGTCGTTCTTCAGCGCAATTTCGATAAAGTCAAGGAGTGTCTTGATGATTCAAATGAATTCATCAGTTTGCTAAAAAATTCAATTTCTAAAGTAAAAGGCAATTCTTCTCATTTATTTATTTATGTTTACGAAATAAATGAGTTTTTAAAGAATGCAAATACAATATCACAGAATGTTCCAATCCCGAAATGCTCAAGAGAATTAAATGGAAATGACACATCGACTTCATGTATCCCAAATAATAATGTTTCTTTACAACTTAGTCATGATGGTATTTTTACTTATGAATTAGTAATTTATTTAATTTATTATAGATGAAAGCAAACGCAAAAGAAGAATACCTATTGTCACTTTATCCAACGGTAAACAAGAATGCGATCAAGCAAAAAAGCAATGCATTTCTAATCAAAAATCATCCAGTCCGTCCAATGAGTTCAATTCGAATGAATCTCAAGCAAAACGAAAATGTATTTCTAACGAAAAATCATCCAATCCTTCCAATGAATTCAATTCAAATGAATCCCAAACAAAAGAAAAATCTATTTCTAACAAAAAATCATATAGCTCTTCCAATGAGTTTGATTCACATGAATCTCAAGCAGATTTGGTAATTATTTGTACAAAATTGTTCGTATCCTCAATAATAAAAATACTGTTGTATATTAATTTCTTATGATCTTTCAGAAATATTCCCTTTACTATTTACCTATACCGACTTATTCAGAATTGTTTTTCACATTTTCTGATGATGGTTGTATGCTCAATATTTTAAATGATAATTGCTTTTATTGCATTAAAATAAACTCGAAGTTTGTTTCAAGCGTGATCAAGAATATATTACTGTTTTTTTAAAGTTTTCGTGATCTATATCTCTTCACAATATTTAGAAAAAAACTTTCCTTTGTTTTGTTCGGGTTATTGCGAATAGTTAGGCTTGATTCTATTCGAAATAATTATTCATTTAATTGTACTTTATGTATAAATGTATTTACCTTTGTTTCAAAAATTGTTGAACTTGAGAACATTTTGAGCAAATTGGAGGCTCTCATTGTAAAATACGCTACCACGGAAGTCAATTCAAATGAAAACAGTGCATATGTACTCCAACATAAATGCATGAAGAAATATATTTATGTGAGTATTTAAATTTACATTTTCCAACCCCAAACTCTTGGTGTTCCTATTTAGAAGCGATTACAAAACATATATTCTTAAAATATGATCATTATTATATATGTTAGAAAAGTCAGTAGGCCCGGACATAATAAGCCCGGATAATAGTTATCTGAAAGTATTATTCATAATAAATGATTTTTACAAATAACAGAAAATTTACGATTCGGTTGTGTTGGTATTTTTTGTAATTTAGATATATAACAAGATTGCAAAACTTGGTTATGCAGACAAAAAGCCTAATCGCATCATTAAGAAACGGATTATGCTACGTTCAACTCAATTTCCAGACCTCAATTCAAAACTTTCACACAAATTCTCGACGCAAAGAGATATGCCTTGCTATGCAGTAAGTTTGTCCATATATTAATGACCGAGTATCATTTACATTCGTTTTTTCTTAGTATTGTGCTTCTTTTCTTGACTTTTTATAACTATTTTTCACTGTTACTGCTTTATTTGTTCAAGATGCACCATCGCGGCATCTTTTCTCGCTTTTTGATAAAATTAGTGATATATTGCTGCAAATAAGGACAACTGCTATGACTTTAACAAGAATCTGTTTCTCTGGATTATATATTTAATCATTGAACTTTTAATCATTATTTAGTTAACTGCTTTTTACTACACCCCAGATTAGAAAACGGAAAAATTCGTCAAATGTTTGCTCCATTGTCTGAGAGTGAAAAGGGATATGTTGTTGATTTTGACGAAATTCAGTTATCGTAAAAATTATGAAAGAGGAAACCAAAATATATTTTTGTTTTACACTATATCTTCTGCAAATTTTTCATAATTTTATTAATTCTTGTTTTATGTACATTTAATGAAGTTTAAGTTTGAAATCGTGTAAATATATGTATCTAAGAGATAAAATGTAACTTCAATTTCCATTGCAAGTTTACTTATTTTGTGAATGTGAAAATTTATGGACTTTGTGAATAATTACATTGACCAATTAAATGTTTGTCTTATAAATCTAAGCAATAGAATACAGCATGTGTAGACAGGAACAACAAAAATGTATGACTTTGATAATGATTTTACAACAACCTTGCTTCGGAAACCTATATAGCCTCTACTGCAAAAAATATAAAATGTTTTCAGAATTTTTTGAAAAAATGTTGAAAAACACTATTCTATAATTTCAGAAACTTTATGCATTAAAAGAGAAAATTAAATCAAGACAAGTGAGTAAATAACATTTCAATTTCAATATTTTTCCGCATGCTCGGGTTTCTACACAAATGCTTGAAATTTTTAGGATAATTGATCTTTGTTCAACCTACCTCTACGCTAAATATATTTAAGTTCGTAAAAAACCTGCGGGAGAAGAAGAATAGGTGGAAAATCCCTCTGTATGTATATATATATATATATATATATATATGTTTATATATTTCTCGCTTTTGCTATTGAAAATGCAACAACCTTACATTTGGCGTGGAACCGTCCGAAATTTCTAAGGCATTTAGCGGGAATCGCAAAATACCTAATTTTGGCCATTTCTCCCGCAGTATTCAGTATGGCCGGCGCCAAAAATTTTAAAGTAGGGATGCTTAAAAAGGGGACATGACTAAATATCACCTGCACGACTCATCGTTAAAATTTCAAATACCTCTACATCATCAACCTCGTCTTAAACAAAGAAATTAAGCCTACAAAATAACTAGTGAAATTTACGTGCTAGCAATCTACAAAGATTCGAAAACTCACTTATGCTTTAGAAATAAAAAGACACCCAAACCTTTTTATAATATAATCGCCATGCATGACAAGAACACTAGAAAAATTCTTAAAATTTTTAAAAAGATCAGTTTTCTGATATCAGTTTTAGAAATAAATGCATTTGCAATGTTTATCTAATTGATGGAATCCGTGTGCCCTTCCTGAACATGTAAAAGGACTAAAGAATTTAAACGTTCCGCTGTGATCGTTGTTCGCTGGCAAGTTTTGATCCTCCTCGCAAGGGAAAACCGCCTCTCAGCTGTTGCAGTTGTGGCTGAATTTACTAAAAGTAACTTTAGAATAGTTAACGTAATTGGTAAAAGGCTTGACTTTGTTAAATACTTCTTCAAAGCATATCGGTGTCGACTCACTAAATATCGCTCGCAATGTGTCAGCTTCTACAGAGAAGTGGTGTGTAAATTTCCTCATCATATTTGTCTTGCAGGTAGGCAATTTCTTCAGATGTATCATTAGACACGATGGAATTTGAAAGAAGTGATTCCGTAATTTCGTAAGTTTCAAAGCTTGGTTGATTGAACCTGTCATGAATTGTCGAAAACATGCGATCTATACCCTCAAAATATACTTCTCGGTAGCAATCTTCAACTGTTATTGGGTGGTGGGACGGTGCTTTGCTTTGATGCCCATCGACGTATTGCAAAATTGTGTAGTTAGGTGTTTTCTTCTTAAGAGGACAGGTTTCTCAACGAACTTGAAGGAGTTGGAATTATCGGATATCACGTTAAACAAGGTATTAAACGATTCATCACTTCTCAAAATTTTAAGAACAGATACCACCAAATCATCAGTGTTTTTTACTGTTACAAGCAGACATTTTTTCAGCTTGAAGTATTTTCGATAAATTGTCTGTGTGCGAATATAGGCGATAGCCGATGCTCAATCCGAAAAGAAATCAAAAACTTCCATTTGTTTCTTCACTCCGATGAACGTTGATTTTAATTCGGTCGCCATTTTCTCATTCTCAAGACAATACTTCCAAGCTGACATTAAATGCTCATAGTTGTCTAAGATTCTCTTAAAACATTCAGCACGAATAGTACATCTCGTCTCAGAAACTTTAGATATAGATTTTGCTTTGTCTTCGATTTCCTCATCAAAGTCAATCTGATCTTTTAGGGAAATACTTTATCAAAATAATAATTTAACCTGCTGTACCCATCGTATCACCTAGAATCGTCACTCTTTTGGTCACATCCTGGACAGATAGTGAAAGGAAGTGCGCGTGGCAGTGCGTATAATGTGCTTTCGGCTATAGCCTTTGGATTTCTACTGCAACACTAGACGTTTTTTCCAACTAATTATAGTACTGGCTCCATTATAGCACTGACCCCGGCAAGCTGCCATATGTAATTGATATCTTGTCATGATGTCCTTAATCACAGATACAATTGTTGAACTTTTTATGTTAGGGATATCATAAAATTCAAAAAAAATTCAAAGGCTTCTATGTTTTCATTCACCCAGCCTAGACAGAATGTAAGCTGCTCTGTTTGAAGCGTCAGTATATTCATCACATTTGATCGAGTATGGGCGCCCCTGTACTTCCTTAAGCATTTCCCGTGCAACTGAATTTGACATAGATGTTAATAATTCGTTTTGATTGTTATGGGTCATGAATTTGTCTTGTTTTTTTTAAGCCAGTAACTTACTCAGGAAAATCTTTGAATCTTCGTCACTACCATGGTCTCGTATAGGAATTCCTTGGCGCCCGAGATACTGCAGCGGCTCGTTAATGGCAATCAAGCAGCGGCGGCTGAGCTCCCTGGTTTCTTTCTCTTTTGGGATTTAACAATGCAGCAACATCACCTCATTGAGAAATGACGATGTGCTATGTTGATGCTGCTCGGTGACATAGACAGTTTTGATGGGTTTCGAACTTCTGGAGTGCTTTTCTCTAATTACTGAAACCTGTTTCAAGAAACGCTTTTTCTTTGCAGTGTTCCGATTTCAAGTTATCTTGATTGCTTGGATGTTTACACACATAACATGTGACAGTCATTTTCCATATCGTAATCGAGCCAAGGAAATTTCTTGAACCAGTCATGTCTACATGACCTTTTTGATCTCCACACTCCTTTCCGGGAAAAACAAAACTGCTATCAGGATGATATGCCTTTTCTGATGATTTTAACTGACTGACTGTTATTAGATTTATTGTGCAGCAAAGAAGAAGATTCTGCCCTTTGAGGTGATGCTGTAATTATGGGAGCATCGGTTGGTTGCGTTGAAGGTTTGAAAATATCTCTGATGGCCGTTGATTTTTTTTTGGCATCGTTAACCTAAAATCTCATTTAATCGCTTAATCTTTTTACCTCTATGATACAATGACCCTGAAATCTATTTCCAATCAACTAGAAGTTTTAGAACTTCTATAAAAACTGTTTGAATAACAAAACTTCAATGTAGACATTTCGCAACATTTTTTAAAAAAATTGAAGTAAATTAGAGCTTGTGATGTTAATGTGTATTTATGAAGTGGCATAAAAGTTTTGTTCGAATTAGCAAAAATACGGAACAAATCATTTCGAATCAAACAAAGTTGATTGTAGGCAAGATACCTATCCTTATTCCCTTTCTAGAAAAAATCCAACTTTTGCAAACTGATTTTATTTCCATAAGTCGTAGTTTGTTCGTGTAGCCTCTTTCAAAGTTATGACAAGCTTAATATTTTGTTAGAGATTATTAGCAGTTTGTTCTCTGCGCAGTCAAAACAAGAAGTTGGATTTTTTTTAAATTTTCCAAGTTTATTAAAAAAAAAGTCAACATGAGTAACAAGAAATACCACTGTAAGTATTCAAATAATAATTAGAAAACGCTTAGCATCAACTATATACAAATTTATTATATCACTTTCTCGTAAAAAGCGATGATTTCGACTGTGTTGAAAACATCGTGCGCATAGAGAAAGTTGCTTTTTTGAAAGGTGATACATACACGAAAACAATTTATTTTTTCAACATCTGTCTGTAGACAATTAGGAAGAGAACAGGTGTTAAATGTATTAAAAAATTGTTAATGTATTTGCAATGGTATTCATTCGAACATAAATAATTTGCTATCGGAGGAGGTAGAATAAAGAGACACTAGACTTCACAATTTCAAGGGTTTGTTTGGATATATATAATAACTGTTTTGCGTGTTTCTAAAACAATTTAATTGCTACAATTTCATGTGTGTAATTCAAATGTATTTACTTTCCCCGTTTTTGAAAACTTGCTTAATTTTGAACTATTTCGTACGTTCAGCTAAGATGAAGTCTTCTAGCTACTATAGAAATGCTACTCATTCTCGCGCTCTATACATTCTTACACTAAGATTAATAGTAGCTGAAGCTGGTGCCTATTAATTACTTATTTATTGAATTTAGGATGTTTATGACTTAGTGAACGATTATTTTAAGAAAAAGAACTTGGTAAATATAGATGTGGAAAAAAATGCTCAAATGTTGTTCAGAGAATTAGTGAAGAAAATGAAATATCGCAGAATTAAAGATTTTCGGCAAGATTTTTTCGACATTACAGATGAACCAGGTATGCATGTTCAAATTGGAAGATCATTTGACAGTGTTTTGTTAGTATTTACCTAAGATTCTTTCGTGAAATTTTACTAAAAACGATTATTCATGAGGCAGTAAAATTCAAAAATTATATGTACAATATTTATTTACATTTATAACTGGAAATTCTATATATTTCAAATACTTTTTATTTCACAAATATGCTTTCAGAGGATTGATATAAATATTATTCATTTCAAGCAATGCAGTTCTACTTTACACGTTTGCATTATTTTTAATTGGGCGCTTTCGTTTAGACCCTGCTGCACAGCATGAGTCATTGGAAGAAACACTTCAAAGATATCCACAAATTGACGATTCAGTAGATCATGTTATCGATTCCTTTGCAAATAAACAAGGTATGTTCTAATTCTATTTGTAGTAAGCAGAAAGCGAAATTGCAAAGCCAGATATTTCAAATGACACTAGGTTCCCGTTCTGAGCTGCAAAATTAGTCCGATCCCCATAGGATCCTATGGTATAAAATTCTTATGAATGTTTTGTCAGACAAGTATAAGAAAAAATGGTTTAAGTAAAATAAAGACGTTAATAATTGAATTAGAATTTGATTAATGCTTTACACAGTATAAAATTATAAGGAAGACAATTGAAAAATTGAATTACTTATAACTAGAAGTTCATTCACATGAACAGAGTCCACCATTGTGTCGTCCCTTAGAAACATATGACCGTAACTACGTTTTTTACAAAATGAATTGAATCTCACTTTTCTTAACGAATTATTTCTTGACATTTTCAACTTCCATTTTTCTGATTTTCTTAAATTCTCCAATCATGTATATACTTCTCTCTCTTCCTCTAATGTTTTGTTTCATCTTTCTAGTGTTCATAAAGCAAGTTGTTCTCATAATCATTTTTCTCTAATAATCTCTCTTGCTACTTCCACTATCTCAAATCTAGAAATGTCGGCCTAACTCGAATTATTAAAAATCAACTCCTCACATTTTTTCTTTCCTTATCTCAATTTGATCTTCAATATTAATGCCATTTTTCCCATTCTATGCCTTGCTGCTATGCTGAAATATATATTTAGTTCAGAAAAATTGTAAATACACATAATTTACTCCATTACAATTATTGCAGGCACGACCTTTTGTTTTTAGAGACGAAATTTCTTTAAATGATAAGTGTCATTTGGAATTAATTAGTCTGGTATTCTACATTTACTTTGTTTAGCTGTAAATTGATCAAAATATAATATTAAATATTAGATCATTCTCCCTACAAAAGGCTTTGTAAGAAATAATTTGGAAACGAAATTGTAGTGTACAACGCTGTACCTCCTTTATTGATTTATATAGTCTATTCAACTTTCTTGACGGGTTGTTAAGGATCGTAGATTGCTTATCGAAGTTGTCGGGCAAGTGGTTAGTCCTGTTTGGCGCGGATCTAGTGTTCATAAACATCATTAAATGTGCACGTAGATTTATTTTATTCATAATGCATTCTATTGATATACACACTTACAAATGCATTCATACATACCAATAATATAAAATATAAAATTGCAACCTAACCAATAAGTAAAATTTAACTAACAACGAAATTAAAAACGAATATATGCACAAAGGAAGCCCTTCTTTCAAGTAAATCCAGAATTTGTTTTCTTGCTAGTAGTTCTTTAGGAAACCCTCTCTGGAATTTTCAGAACAAAATTCGTAATTGTGTAGAGCCAAAGCTGGTGTTTTGGTTGTTTGCTGATATGAGAACTTATTAATATTTTCCCAAATGATGCAAATCTTAGGAGTTAGAAAGTTTGAAATATTGTTTCTTGTCTTACTAATGGAGTGAATTCTTTCAGGCTAAACATATTTTTTCATGCTAGAAAAGATTGTAATTGAATTCAAGTAGTAAAACTTATTCAAAATCAATTTTGGTCAACAAATGGTGTCGTGTTGGTTGCTACCCTTGGATTAAGCTATTTTGAATCTCGCGTAATCTAGATTAATAATTTATTTGCTTTTCTGTTTGTGATTAGCTTTCTGCTTAAATATAAAAAAAACAGATCTCTTTGAGAGAAAGTTACTCTCCGAATAGTAGCTATACCGAATTGGTATTTTTCTAAACGCGGTTAATGATTAATATGGGACCCCCCCCCCTAAATAATTCCAAATTTAAAAGAAAATATCTTATACAAATTGATTTTAACCAAAAAATATATTTGCTAAAAAAATGTGTTTTGTATGTCAGCAAATTTCGCCTAGCAACAGGGTCCCTGTACAAAAGTACCCTTTGTTTTTTGCTCATTACCTCTCAAATAGATAAAATAAAACAATTTAATTGAATTGCTTTATATGAACACATCTCTTGATACCAGAAGTCTGTGTATATTTGATATCCTTTTATAAAAATGTGATTTTCTCAAAATAAGTTTTCTCGAATTTTGAAATTTCGAAAAATAATTACTCGAAAGAATTTCAATGGATTGGGCTAATTTTTTGAAGGTATGTTTCCAGATTTATTACCTATATTCTGAACTATGATCTAAGGAAAATAATTATATCCACAGGCACAGTGAAGTTTAATGTCACAAGAAATAGAACATTTTTGCGAAAAAATGATAACAACTTATAAAAATGACCATAAATATATTTTGCTTAGATCCTAGTTCAGGAACTAGAGGAAGGTTTATGAATTCATGTGCAAAAAAAGAATTTTGAGCTATATATATATATATATATGAAGACCACAAGTGAAAAACCGGCAATGTCACACATATTCTAAATTGAATTGTAACAAAATTTTTTCCCCATGTACTAATACATCTTACAGATCTTTCAGCAGTTTTAGTTATAGAATTTATGCAGCATGGGTTAGTGAGTACATGGTAAAATGCTTATATATCAGATTTGGACATCACCTGTTATTCCATTGAATAGTAACAAGGCTGATTATTATAAATATTTTGTTTATTTTTCTAACAAAAAATGCCACTTATAATGTAATATAGTGTATATGAACAACCCAGTGAAAATATCGGATGAGTGTGTAATTTTTATTTTGACCTGCACATCCATCCCAGAAAAGTTCCAGCTCTACAATCTCTGGTGACAAGTGGTTTTCTATAAAATGGCTTAACATTGATGTTACCTCATCCGACCCTTTTCCAGCAACAGTCTCATCATAGCACTAAATATAGACATATAGACATATGTGAAGCCAGTCTAATGGGACATTGCCTATTTTTCCATTGAACAGTTTGGACATCACTTATGTTTCCACAGTATATAAATATTTCAAAGGCTAAATTTCACTAGATATCACTGGTTTTCCATTTTATTTAGCTTTTACATAAATCTACAGTTTAAATACTATATGTAGGCAAGCATAACTCCAAAATACCAAAAATGTGACATTACTGGTTTTTCCCCTGTGGTCTTCATATATATATATATTAGGGTTATGACTTTTTTCTAATACCTGTAGTGGGATTCGATGAACTTTTGCCCAAAACTAACAAAAATCACCTTTATTCGATTTTCTTTTCGAAAAACTTCACCCCGAGACCAAAAATTCGATTTTTACCTCTGACCCGCAGAAAAACTCCCAATATCCGACCAAAAACGGTTGAATTTTCAGATAAAATGCATTTCTGTGTCCGTGTATGGCACGAAAAGTACAATATTTTTAAAGAATTATATAAACAGTGCACATATCATTTGCATTGTCTATATATTTCTCCGAAAATATGCACTTTTGATGCTATACAGCAAGTTATTCTGTTACAGGCTGCAATCAAGGCAATACCTACTACATAGTAGGTAGAGCCTTGGCTACAATCTATAACAGAACAAACGTAGGATTGAGTAAAAAGTCATGAGTTATAGCATTTTTAAGAAATAACAGCTAATACAGTACAGTAATTACATTTTATTTGACAAAATGAATCTCAGCTTAAGTTTATCCTTCTTCTTACAGACATCGTTGAGCTCTTGAAGGCATTTGATGGCTCGTTCCGCACACTGATTTGTCCTTGGAATGTTGACTCTAGACTGCTCTTGATTCGATAACTTCTTAACAAAGCTTTTGCATGGATTTGCAAGCTGTTGCATAGATTCTTAAAGTCATCTATCTTGTAGAGTTGATCCGTGAACCAACATTTTGCACAATCGTAAGAGATAAATCTGCAGACTTCTAGAAGAGAATTTCTTCTGTCCAGCAAAATGATGAATGCCAAAACTGCCAAAATTGCTCTTGAATTACATCTAGCATTGCTCATGTTTTCCCGTTACTTCAAAGTGACGAAAAACTCTTGTAAGATGAAATAAAAATTTCATATAATCTCTCCATCCTCCTGTTTCAGTGATTTCTACTCCATTGTTGTCGAAATTCAGTTTCAGTTGTTCGTAGTTTTTCAGCAGCTCTGGAATAAAGGGATAATCAATATCTTGAGACTAAGTATTTTCTGTAAGCTTTTCATTCATTACTAAGCACAGAACTCTATCAAGGATATGATGCTGACATCCAATAAACTGCGGTTCTTCCAGTGATTTTCAACAAAAGAGTCTTTGCAATTGAATGACGATTCCATTCTATTCTTTGTTCTGGTATTCACACTCATAGTGTCTGCAACAATCATTTTGATGCTATTCCAAAGGCTTAATTCATCAAGAACTCTAGAAGTAGCTTGAACAACAGTGTTTTCTTTACCATTTGGAAGAACTAGAGCCTGCAGCTTGACTTCTCTTTCTTCATTTTTCAAAAGGAAGAACTTGATACTCTATGTTATCGATGCGTTTGCCGTCAAAGTGCAAGGACCAGTTTTCTAACTGTAGTTTCGTCTTCAATGCTTCTTTAAGCTTTGTGGCTTCTCTAAAAGTAGACTTGTAGATGCCTGACTGCGAAAGTGTTTCGATGTTGATGCCATCTTGAGAAATCTGTTGACAAATATTTGCTGGCTTGTTGGTTGATAACTTGGAAGATATCAAAAGCCTTGTTGCCGCTGTAGTTTTGCTGTATGTTTAGCTAGCACTTGTCGTTTTTTCTTCTGAAGTGTCAGACATGAATTCGCTTTGCTTGTTTCAATATCTTGTTCGGAGTTTTAGAATACGTTTTCAGCTTCTGATGTAAATTGCAATGCTTTTCTGGTTCTCTTAGCTGGATGAATAGATTTATAGCTTGCAGTTTTGTCAGTAGCATAGCCCACTTGTCCTTCGGTTTCTTTCTGAAGTTCATATAATCTTCTGTCTTCTCTGCAGAGCCATTCACCACTTTTCTTTGTTACATCACATAACTCATTTAGTCCAGTATAGTCTTGTCACTTCACACATTCGTCGTAGAGCTCGAGAACCTGATTGAGTTTTGCTTGAACAGCTTCAGCAGATAAATGAGGAAAATTTAGTTTTCGCTGCCATAAATTCACCACTTCCTTTGCAATTTCCTTGATACGATCTTTTCGTCTTGTAATAGAATTTCTCAGATAAAGGTACCGCCCTACAATTTGAATTTTTAGGGGCATCTTGCTTCTTCTTTCTAAGGATTCCTCTTCCAACGGAACATTTCTTCTCTTCTTATGTGACTCTTGAAATCGCACAAGATTTTTCGTCCAGACTTCTCTTTTATGCTCAACAACGGAACCAATCATCTTGTAAGACAAGAAGCTACATGACGTTTTCTAAAAATTGAACCTTACTAATTGAATTACATTAACAATGTTGTGCGTTTAATATATGACAAGATAATTTGCATTTTGAGTTAGATTTTCAAAATGGAAATTCTTAAGAAACATCAATTTTGTCTAATAAATTTAAAATCCTAATCGGCATAGGTTTCAAGCATACGTTTTTTTGCGAAGATAACATAAATTACCAATTTAAAATGTAGTTATAATCGATTTCTTTAGCAATTAATACTTTATTTATTTATAGAAACACAAATTCGTAAAGAATGGGCTCCTTGAAAAACCTATTATACTAACATTTTTTCTAGTATGAGCTACTATTATGTTAAAAAAAAGTAATACATACAGTGATTGGCAAAGAGTACTGAAGATAAAAAAGCAATTTAAGCGAATTATTTCGCAAAATATAACTTCGATCCAATAAGCAAGAGACACTTGAATATTTTGAAATTAACCATTCCAAGAATTTTGAGTTGTTAATAAGAATGTCTGCATTTACGAATGTAATTTGAACTAATTATGATCAGATTTGAATAAAATATTGAAAATTTAATGTTAAATGGAATATTTATAACATATAAGCTGAAATTATACAAAGTTTGCCAAAATAGGGCAAAAACGGTTTTTGAAAATTTGATTTTGAAGTGAACTTTTTTCAAGATAAAAATGAATAATACACTTTTTTGTAGGTTTTATGCAAAAGCTCATCGAGTTATAATACACGAAAATAATTATTTCAGCAAAAATCAAAAAGTCATAACCCTAATATATATATAAAGAATACTATTGGATGCAGCCCCAACTAAGAATTCTAAGATAAGCCGAATTGGCGTAAGATTAAATAACCCAGGCCTGGAGTTTCGTAAGCTTGCTCAAGTTTGAGCGTAAGTGTGCGACCCAGAACAATCACTACTTCACATGCTTATAGAAATCCCACAAATACTAATAATATTTTTGAGACAAATTTGCACTATACTTTAATAAAATTATTGTAGAAAATTTGAAACACATAATTTGCAATTTCAGAGAAAAGCCCGTTAACAAAGCTTTGGTAAATTGACTGCTGTCTGAACCATAGATTGAACATACCGGAAATAATTTGGCCCGCCTAGTCCTGTGGTCGGTGAATGAGTTAAACTACGCGGCAGGCTCTTACGGGTAAAAATGTAAATTTGCATTGTCATAAAACCTCATAAAAAGAGCATTAAAAACTGCGCAGCATAGTATATTCAATGAATTTTATAAACCCAAATATATAGGAAAATATAAAAGATATAAAATTATAGAAAATACTACGGCCATTGACCATTAGAAAAAGCCTCTTTTAATACGCTTAATGATTCAACGGAAGCACTATCTAATGTTACCACTTCTCTGAAATGATTCGTGAGAGACTGAATGATTAATGTCTGTTCAACTCAATCTTCATTTAATTAGATTTACATATGCACATACTCGCACATACCAAGTTATGAAAAACCGTTTTACAACCTGCAAGTGATGTTTTTGTTTCATTTTTCAATTTTTTTTTAAACTTTTGCTACAAATATAATTTATTAGTCTTTGTTTTGACTCTGATCTTGACCAATTTTAATATTTTTTGGCTAAATCTCGCCGGATTAGACTGGTATATTTTTGTCGGCCTTAATAATTTTTCTAGGCCTTCATATGGCCGGCGTATAACCGTGTGGGCCGGGCCATGAGCTGGCTGGTAGCCAGTTCCAAATCTGTTCTAAGCCTAAATTTTTGAAGGTTGACATGTGTAGGAGCCCCCTCCACTTTTTTTAGAATTGATTGGAAACCGTTATTTAATAATACTTATGAATTACAATGAAAGAAGATTTAAACTGGGATTGCGATAATAATTTAAACTACAAAATCTGCAATAACTACGAAAAACTCATGAAAAATAAATTTACGTATCATCTAACAAAAGTCAATAGAAATATACATATCAATACGCAAAATGTTTACTATCCCAATTTGGTTGTAAGTTACAATACACTCCTTTCATTCAAGTCTTGCTTTTGAGTAAAAAACACCAATATGAATATTCATAAATTATTCAACATATGGTTGGCCCGAAGACACAAAGTCTAATTCGGTGTAGTCTTTCCTTTCTTTACTCAGCCAAAGATATTTTACGACAAGAGCTCCAACCGTTAGGATTATCACACTAATGAATGCAATGAGCAAAGCATGGCTTTCCGGTACTGTTGATTGGAGATTAATTGCAGAAACTGTTGTTTGTAAGTTTGGTAAACGATTTTCAATTGCCCTTTCAATAAGAATTGATGTTACATTATCCTAAATCATAATGTGAGAAAGACTGAAAATTTTTTATTATTACCCTGTACAATAGAAGAAAATTTAAGATTAGGATTTTACTTTTTTTTAAATGATGTAAATATCATAATTATATCATACATTTGTTCTTGCCATCCTGCCAATCATCTGACCTAAAAACACTGGCAATGGCAACAATCATTGCTGATTATATAATTATTATGATTATTAATGTTGTATAGAATTATAAATCTGGATTTTTATATTTACTATAATGGTTAAGCTTTGGTCTATTCTATGTGCTTTATAATTTCAGTCAATCTTTAATACCTAACATGCGAACTTAATATTGGACACTTACAGACCTTGTATTGGGTAGGACATTTTCTAAAATGTAATCTAAAAGTATTCTAAGAATATCATAATTGCAAATGCCAATTTACTAATTTTAAGAAAAATATAATCATTAAATATAAATAGAATTTGTAATTTAGATGAAAAGAAAGCTTAGCAGTAAAACTTTATTAATTTTTAATTTGCCAAGCTAATAAATAAGGATTTTGAGGTAATTGCTGCAATTTTCGAGTCATTGCAGTAGCTCGCGGTGGGTTTGCATTGCTGCGGCAGTGGCAAAACGATGCTGCACAGTGGTAAGTTTTTCAAAAATGACTGCCGCGCACACCGCTAGGCACCTGTCCGTAAATGAGTTGAAGTCGTTATATAAGATTTGATCTGTATAGAAGTATCTAGTTTGCATTCAACATTAGCTAGCAAATATGAATTAATATAATATTTATAACTTTTGGCTCAAGTTGTGCTATATTTTAGTAAACGAAGTTCTAAATCCAATAAACAATTAATTTACGAGTAGGATTTGCATTAAATGAATTTCTAAATAAATTGTAAGATAATACAAACATATGAAGAGAAGTGCTCAGGATACCACTAAAAATAGACCAGGAAAAGGATTAATTCATTTTTTGCCCTTAGACATGTTGCAATTTTTTGTTTACTTCAACTTTGGTGTTTTTGTAAAGTGGTGCAACATAAAACTTTTTTAGGAAATCTTGCTGACAATTATACGAAGGTTCCGTTTGGCGATTGCTTTGGAAAATATGATTTTAGTGGTGAAATGTGTGGTTATCTTTTCCAGATTGATGTGATTATCTAGGAAAGCAATTATTGCCTTGTGCCTGAATATATTATTGAAAATGCAATATTAAATATAATTAAATAGTTTATTCATCGTTTAGTAAAAAATTATTTAAATTGACTGACTTTTTTCTAAAAAACAAAATATTTGAGGGTAGTTGTTGTTTCCATTTGCATTAAACTCATTCAAGGGCGGATTCAAAATTTTAGGAACAGTTTTTTGAAACTCATTAAAAATTTGAATTAATTGTTTAACCCGATTCACTAGCTGGATATGAATTATTGAAAAATTTGCTGATGAAGCATTAATACATGCCCATTTAGCTTTTGACACAGTCGATTCTCCGCATGTGCCATTATCGCGCATTTGCTAAGATTATAAAAACTGAAAAAAATAAATGGCATTGGTTTAGGGGTCTTACTTATTATCTGAACATTATGTATTGAATGGTTTTACAAAAATGGAATTTCTTGTAAGTAAAAATTATATACTTCAAGAACAGGATTAATTTTTAGCACAAAACTTCATCATTACATGAGTGAACACTTACCCATATAAGTGTTAATATAAGAGGTTTTCAATATTTCTTAACAGATAAAATCGTTCAAAAATATAGTAGAAAAAAAAATTATGTCGGCTGTTGTCCCCGAACAGACGAAATATAAATGAAATCTTGACTAAATTATCAGTAAAAACTTTAGGTAATCTCTCAAAGTCGTAGATCTTAAATCATGTTCATGTATAGTCTAAGCAGCTCGTGCTCAACTAACGATTCCAGATTTTAAATTATATATATTGGTTTTGTTGTTTTCCCATGAAATTTCTGTCTTTTAGTGCCTTGTTCTGTATTTGTAAAATAATAATGAATGCAGTAAACGTTGCGGGCCAACCGCGAAGCAATGTAAACCAATGTGTAATGAGAACAAGGCTGTACAGATTTTTGATTTTATGATAAACCAAAAAAGAGTCGCTTTCACAATATGGATATGAGAAAATAGTGTCTACAAATAGATGCAGGTAAGTAAAAAGATTTGATTTTTCATCATGCTTCCATCCAAATGCTTCTCATCTACAGCCTACGCAACTTTTAGAACCTCACCATTTCCATTTAGGGTAAATCCTATGAATGTCTCTAGCAACTTCCTGCTTTCCCTATCCAGGTCCCTTAGTTCATGCATATTCCACTTATCTATTGCTGAGTATCTTAATATTTGAAAGCCCCACCTATTTTTTATCTTGTTAATGTTCTATCCTGACATCCGTAGCACTTTTGCTGATCTCCAATGTTATTTATCAGACTTGTCAAGAGCCGAGCTTCTAACGAGCCGAGCCAAGACGAGCCGAGTCGAGCCGAGCTTGAGCA
>CABFPE010000148.1:622906-634333 GCA_900660155.1 Hofstenia miamia | reverse complement strand
AAGAAGAGGAGTTGTTAACATCTTCATGACTACTGTTATCTCCCAAAATGCAGCAGAAAATTGATAGAATAAATATAGAGAAATGGGGAGAAATCAGCCCAGCAAGAACAATAAAATGGATAGACACTGATGATGAATGGTTTTTAGTTGAGGTCAAAGTCACCAGGGAAGCTAGAGAAATCAAAGAAAGAAACTTCCAAAATATCAGAGAGCAACCAACAGTAGCAATGATGAAGCTCATGTTCATAGAAGCATTTACACAAATGGAATTGGAAGAGCTACTGAAACCATACAATCAATTGTGGTAGATTTTGAATGTATAACAGCAAGAGTAGACATCAAAGAAGAAATACAACTAAATTTTAGAAGAAGGAGATTAACACAAGCCCTCTGGCAAACCATCCCAGAGGCAAAGATGTATTACCCCACTACAATAGGATATTAGATTAAAGCCAATAAGAGCCCCAAGTGTGTTTGCCCAACATCAACATTTCTAACCCAACCTCCCAGTATTGTAAATCAGTTGAGAGACTCCGTATAGAGTTGCATTTTTCATATATGTCCAAAGACAAGCAGAACTATGCTGAGAAGTTGTTTAGTGAGAAATTTGTGCCTCCAATTCAGTCTTGCAGAGCCATTTGGATCCTAGCCATCTTTCTAACATGAGATCCTCAACTCCAATTACCTCTTGACCACGACACCTGAGAGCAGTTAGCCAGGAAGTGCACACACAAGATAGCTACCTGCCTGGCATACTGGAAAGTGAAACATTGGCTCCTATATGCATGCTCTCTACCATCATTCCATGGGAAGACTAAGAAAGCTATGGACCATTTTGAAAAGTTCTACCCACCTCAAATGATTGTCAACTGTCTCAGCATTGCTTTTGCTGACCTCAACATTTTTTCTGAAACACTGAGGAAATGCGTCTGGGGAGCCATGGCTGAAACAAAGTTTCCTTCACTGTCATCTGAATATGCACGTTGTGCACAAGCTGCTTGATTTGCTGAGAACCTGGATCAACACAACAGTTCTTAGAACTGGTAAGCCATTACAACTTTTATGCAAAGACTGAGATCTTATTTAATCTGGAAAAAATGAACTACCCTGAATGTAGTTATAACCAAGTTGCTGAGACACACAGGCAAGCTGTGAAAGATGGTGAAGTCATCCCCATCACAGTCATTGAACAAACAATGTGCTTGCCCAAACAGTTCTACCAAGAAGATGAGCTACTTTCCTCCTTTGCAATCAAAGTGTCTCTGAGCACCAAAGCCCTCATTGAGGCCATCAATCTACAGAAGTTTTCAGGCATTGCCGCTCTAGCATGCCTATGCCTGCCTGATCTATTACCCTGGTCAAGCCCTGATGAGTTTGCTGAGAAGCTCTCCATCATCAACCACATTATTGAGAGTAACAGAGACAACAATATCTTAGGTCTCATGAAGTGGTGCCTCACAGAAATGTTTACAAAAGAGGAACTGGTGCTTCTACACTACAATCCCCTGGGTGAAAAATAGCCTTGGATGTAGAATGTACCACATCTTGACTCAGAATTTCCAATGCTCAAGTTGATAAGCTCTGCAAACATGAACTCTGCAGTATGTTTTGGGATACCATCCAGGAAGCTAAGATCAATTATCCCATCACAATAGGAACTGCTACAATGACAAAGAAGGTCAAGTTCAACCAAATCAAGACCAACTCTGAGAAGTATAATCTGCTTTGCATACCTCCACCTTGCATAATGACTCTGTTAATCCTACCATCCTGGTGAGTTAGGAAAGGACATGAGAAAGCATCAGTCCATCTCTCAGACAAGATTAACTATGTGTCCACTGGTGCTAAGATCTCCAAAGCCATGCAGACACCAGAATACCAAGAAACCATGGACACTTAAATCAAATGCAATAATACTGAACATGTCTTTATCAATGGGAAGTTAACCATTGAGGATATTTTTAGGAGAGGGCAACCAATAACTAAAAAAAGATTCACAACAAGATTGCAACATTAGATCCACAGGTCCTTATTCTGTTTCAATGTCAAATGACCTCATATGGATGAACAACATTAAAACTCTGACTAACTATTACAATGTCCCCAAGCAGATTGAAATCATCACTATGCTGTGGGCCAAGGTCACAGGTCCTGCAAAGATGACACTTCAGCAGGTAAATGAGTACTGCTCTTTATTTGTGGATCATGCTACCTGCATGGGATTGCTAAGAGGAGTCTTCACCCATTTCTACCTGAACACTCAGATCTGTCCTGAAGATGCCCATATGTTGGACACTGATGGGCTCATGATGCTCATGATAGCACTAAAGAGCCTTTGCCTTTATGAATGTTTTTATGATACCTTTGTGCAGAGACTAAACAAATTATGAAGAAATTGCCTGATTAGCTCCCAACTACCAGAAATCAAACTTACAGAATGAAGCAGTCACACAAAGAGAAACACTGATGCAAATGACCTGGTGACCTAGATATGCTGAGGTTTTGTCCTGTGACAATGTATTAGCAGTTGAAATGGTGGAGGAAACACAGAAACTACTGTCAGGTCCAATGGTCTGAATCCTACTGCAAACTTAACCATGCAATGGGGGGTGTGTAGAGTCACTCAGGGCCTCTATTTTTTGATTTTATTCTTTGATTATTATGGTAATTTGATGATATCAATTTATATCAATTTCTTTTAAATCAATTTGTGTATTTTCAAGTGTAGTTGATTTGATCAATTTATTATTTGTCCCCTTGAATAAAAACTACTTTTAATTGCTCATTTAATTTTGCAAGGGAAATCATGTGCTAGTTGTAAACATTAAGGAGGTAATAATTTGCAAAGCCTAATAAATACTTGAGAGACTTGTAGTGAATGCACAATATAATTTATCTTACTCCAAATGTGTTTGGTCTTCTCTGATGTATTTATATGCTAACCCCTTTTAGATTTCTTCATGGATTTTAGTTCAATAATTTCTGCTTAAGATCCAGTGACAATATGGGAGGAAACTGCACTGGGTCTGAGGCAATAAATATCTCCTTAATGGTGACAGCCTGAATTGTGGTCACTTTAGGTTACAGCTATGATTAAGTGTAGGGAATTAGAATTTCTACTTTGATCCTTTCATTTCATACATGCACATAGCAATAACACACTGCAAATATATTATGCCATTGGTGAATGTGAATGCACAGCAATTATGTGCCTTTTGTTTATTATTTATTTACATGAGCTGAGATAATAGAACACTGAAATAAATTGTTTATTGAGCTAGAAATTAATACTTGAGACACCCAATTAGCACCTTGGTGAGTAAGGATGGCTTTATGGATATGGCTTCAGTGTGATGCCATGTGAATTGGTTGCTGCTGGGAGTCTGTTCTTTATGGATGATTTCTGTTTTTCTTAAGTAAATCAGTGAACCACCAATGCTTCTTTCTTTAGTTGGAATGTGGGTCACTATCTACATTGGGAAAATTTGCAACCTTTGATCTTAACTCTTGAGTTTCCCATTACAGCTTGAGTTGCCAGGGCTCCCCATGATTCTACATTAGTTGTATTGCATTAAAGATAGATTTACATTACAAAAATAATGTTGACATTCTCTTTTAGATAGTAGCAATTTGAATCTCATGCACTAAATAGTGATTTAAATTTAAAGGTTTTTAGTGACTCAAAAATATAATTTATGGGATTCTTATATTCTCCTTTTTCTAAATAGTGGTTTATAATACATAAATCATTCTGTTTTTAGTAGAGAATTTGTACAGTTGGGCATTTGTGTTTTAAAACTAAATGTGGGCTGTTCTTGTTTCATGCATTTTAACTAAACTAGTTTATCTTCACTATTAAGAGGAAAACTGTAAATTAGAATATTTTTCTTACTTTTACCTTCTGCTATTTCTTTGTTAATTCTTAGCCAGATTAAACATTTCCAAGAAAACAATTTATTACCCATATTGTATAAAGAAAAGTGAAAATTTAATAAATTTGGTAGGTAGTAACAATAATGATAAAATGAATTTTTGAGGTATAATTATTCCCACATAGACTAATACTTTCCTCATTGATCACATTGTAACATCCTCTATCAGGCATCATTACTGTTCATCCTTTGTTACTGTATAACACTAGTCATAGTTGTGCAGGTAGGGACTTACTTTATTAGATACTGCTTTAGCTTTGAGTTCTGTTAACATAATATAACTAGATTTAACTGTTCACTATTTAGATGATGAAGCCATGCAGCAATTTCTCCAATGATTGATAATGGGCATCTGCTTGAAGCTGATCTACACATCCAGTTCCACCACTCCTTTGGCAATCCATTTGGTTGAGTTCCACATCTCAGCTCATCAATACAGTTTATGTGTATCCTATCCTAGCTTAGTGCATACTCAAGACTGACACAATTCAACTTAGACTCTATTTTGTAAAAGTGTTTCATTTGTTCACAACCTGACTTGTTACTAGCTGCTTAATTAATATTACATGTAGCCATTACCAAAATATATTAGCTTTAATAAATGTATTAATATTGAGCAGCTTCTTAAACTACATTTATAAATTAATACATGTTCAGTCACTTTATTGGTCATTTATGGGTCACTAATTTAGATCTAAAACAATATTAATGTATTATGCAGACGTCTCATCATGGGACAATGTATTGGAAAAAGAGATGGTCAAAGAAGCCCAAACCAGTTGTGGGTCTGGTGGGGATAATTTCAGCCTTTAATCCATGGTTCTTCCACCATGTACACCTTCCCTTGCAACTCCCAGTGTCTCACTGCCCTTGAATCAGCATCATGGACTCTTGGAAGGAAAGTTGAGCTGTGCACCAGTTTTCTGCATGCCCTTGAATTGGCGGTGCAGATCCCTGGTGGGAGAGACTTCTTGTCTATTGGTCTCCCCGCCCTTGAATCAGCCCTGGGGACTACTAGGACGCGTTCTCACTCTACGTCATCTGTTTGTTGGTTCTTTGTTCTCGTCGCTTCTGCCCTTGAGTTGACATCTGGTTTGAGAACTTCTTCAAACTCTCCTTCTNGTTGTTACTGCAAATTTAACCAAGCAATGGGGGCATGTAGAGTCACTCAGGGCCCTTATTTTTACCCTTATTAAATTATTAGCACTCTTCTTTCATTGATTTGGTGCTAATCTTTGATTAATTTAGTGATTCTTAGGATTTTTTAGTGTTTTTGAACTTAGGTTTCAGATTTGTTATTAACTGTCCCCTCAATCAAGTTGGACATGTAATTGCTTGTGTGAATTGTGAGGGAAATTAAGTGAATTTGTAAACAGTAAATATTTACCTTTTTCTGTATAAAAGTAGGGAAAGAATTGTAGCAAATGCCAAATAAATTTTGTCTTGCTGGATATTGTTTGCTTTTCTATTATTTACTATATCCCTAGCTGTTTTTGGATATGGTATTGGTTTTATAATAATAAATCTGTAAGATCTGGTGATAATGTGGGAGGAACTCCACTGTGCCTGGGGTGATAACTCACCCCTTGACAGATGGTATCCCATATTGTGGTTGCTTTAGGGCTAGGCCTATGTATAGGGAATAACAACTGCTAACATCTATTGATTTGTACATGCACTTAAAACAACACAATGCAAATATAATATGACATTAGCATATGAGAATACATGGCAATTACATGTTATTATATTTTATTAAATGAGCTGAGATAAGAAGAACACTGAGCTAAATTTGTTTTATTGAGCTAGAAATTAATACTAGAGACACACAATTAGCACCTTGGTTAGTAAGGATGGCTTCATGGATATAGCTTTGGTGTGATGCTGTGGGAATTGGTCACTGTTGGAGTTCTTCATGGAATTTCTGTGTTTATTAGGCAAATCTATTAACCACCAATGTTTCTTTCTTTTGTTGGAATGTGGGTCACTCTCTGCTATGGTAAACTTTGCAACCTTTGATCTTAATTCTTGAGTTTCCCAGTGCTGCTAAAGTAGCCAGAGCTCCCCCACAATTCTACAATAATGGTTGTCTTCTGCTATTTACATAATTGGACATTTTATCCTTTAGACATTTTTAGAAATGTAATGAAGTGGAAATTTATATATTTGAATAAATAAATGTATTTATTTAGACTGTATTTCAATTAGTTTTCTATGTAGTTCAGATCACTAAAATACATAATTGCAAGTAAATAAACCTAAATATGCACTATAGCTATAAACAATGACAGTTTGTTTGAATTTCATATATATTTTACCCATGAAATTGTTTAAATCTAACTAGATAATTAAGGATTTGCATTAGTATGCCTTGTGCTGTGTACTTTTGCAATATATAGCTAATTAAAAAATGCTTATTTGTTTTTGTGTAATATTTACCATAGGCTAATAATATAATTTTGTCTAGATCATAAAGTTTTATAAAGTATTTTACAGATTCATAGTTTAAGACAATACAGCCTTTTCTAATATAGAAAATTATAGGTTTGAATCCTGTCAGATCTGCTTATTGAAATACTCCTTTATTTTTGTGATTTGTTCAATATCTGAATGATTTGAATTTCTGTATTATTGAATTTGGAATTAGTACATCAATGTGATTTGATGTAATTATGAGTTTTCCTGATTCCTTGTCCCTCTCAAGTAATATTCTTAAGTATTAACTGTTTAAATGCAAGAGAGAGCTGACTCCCACTAATTGTTTCCAAGCTAATTCTACACTTATAGTACAATATTGTGGCATAAATTCATTACTTGCTCTTTCAAATATTCTATTTTAACAGTAGTTCTATTAACTTATTAATTCTTATTACATTATTTGACAATCTCAATTTTTGTCAAAGATGCTATTGTATTTTTGAATACTTTCTGTTAATTACACAGTATTTCTGACCATTGTGGACTATCATGTGAAACTTGTCTGTTATTTACCTAGATTGGCAATGATATGCAATTGTTTATTAATTTACCCATTTTTGTTCATAAATATATATACTGTCTCTTATACACATCTATTCTTTTCTAATCAATAGTAAACATTTTATTTTGACTTTCACTTTATTTAAATTATGCTATTCTAGACTGTCTAATATTAGTTGAAGGGTACCTAAAAGTGGTACAGCTCATCTAACAGCCCTTTAACATTGAGCTAGGTGTATGGATGGACAGGGCTTTTGCAGGGCACTTAGGCTTCACTACACTGCTCCCAAGAATATTAGGGCTTCTTTCTCTTTCACTTAAATAGGGCTCTAGTCATATGTGACTCTTTCTCAAGGTTTTTGCAAGTAATAAGAAAGTCTCAATTACTGGTAAAAGAAATAGAATAGGCTGCCCACATAAACAACTAATACTATATGATCAGGAAATATATCAGAAATGCATGTATAATAAAAAAAAATAATGAAGGAAAACTAAAAATATAACTACTTACTAAAATAAAGAACAAACTACAAAATAATAAATATAATTAAATTTCTAAATCTAAACAGAGTTTCAAAGGAATATCAATATTTACTAAATGCAAATGGCAAACATCAATGTTTATAATTATAGCCCATTCTTGCATTTATTTACATGCAATTTCAGTATTTCAAAGATGTAATCTACATAGACAAATATATGAAATACAATCAAAAAGGTACATTTATTTATTCAAATATATAATTACAATTTCATTGAAATCATGTCTCTAATAGTTTTTTATTTCTGGTGAAGTCATAATTTGGGGAAATATAATTAGGGGAAGTGATAATAACCAAGCTTACTTTACATTTAGAGGTAAAATTTTTTTGTGGGTCTAAAATACAAAAGGAAAATGCATAAACACTATATTTTTGAGATTTTATTGTATTTTTCATAGTTATTCTAGAGCTCAACTCACTTTTGCTAAATTACTAAAATATGAAAGGGAGCTAATTTTTGGTAATTACAATGGTTTTTAATATTTAGGAATAATAATGTAACTTAATAGATTCATAATTGTGTTCTTCATTTGTTATAGTGATTTTTTGTATTTTTTAAATAGTTTTTCCAAAACTAATCTTCCTTTCAGTAAATCACAAAAAATATAAGTTACAAACTGTGAAGGAGTGTTATGAATTTAATAGGTCATTTGGTTTGATTCTATTGTGTTCAAATAAGTTATTCAACTAATTTATGCTATGGATTTGACAGGATTTGAACTGTATTTTACAATGCAAGATGGTAGTGTTCCACACAACATGAATCTACAAACAATATATTATCAGATTTTACTCAACTGAAAAGGCACATAAAATTTATAAATGATACTACTGGTAATCTACAAAAGCATGGTTTTGGTATTAATTTTTTCAAGTGTCCTTTAGAAATTAAGATTGCATTAAATTACACTATAATTCCTAAATAGATGCTAAATTCAGCATAATTACAAAAAAATTAGCTCCCTTTTGTCTTTTAGTAATTTTAAAAAAAAAGCAGATAAGCTTAGATTAATCATGAAAAATATGATAAATTAGTAAATAAATGAAAAAATATGATTAACTTTCAAGAGAATCAAAGATGCAAAGAATTAATGGACAAATCACTCCCTTTCCTGTTATATTAAGCTACCATATATTTACAAAATACATACATTTTGTATGAAAAGCAAATTTAATAGAAATTGAAAACAAATGCATAATGAATAAATTTTAAAGTACTAAAATCATTAATTTTAAACATAATTGTTAAATAAGTTGACTCTTGAATAATTACTAATAGTTTATACTAATAGTTTAGACAGATTAAATGATAACATGCCTATTTCTATAATATCACATCTCCCTTTCACAATATTTTTTACAAATTTTCCTTTTGTAATTTAGTTTGCTTCTTAAATCTGTCAATTCAGAATCTTATGGTTGTCAGAATTTATCTTACAGCTGTCAGAAAAACCATTATCAATATCTTAAATAGTAAAATACTTAAAAATATTAAAATACCTTTTGAATTTTAAGTAATTGATTAATGTGAAACCTTTGAAAAATTTAGAAAATTATGTATGTAGGAAGCAAGCAAAATTTTATTTTAATGCACTTCTCATATAGTTACTATTTTAACTAGATTGTAATATCCTCTACCAAGCATTGTCACTGTATATCTATTGCTACTGTGGGTAAGGATTTTACTTGTTGTGCACTGCTTGGCTTATTGCTTCTGTTAACTTAATTGACTCAAATTAACCATTCACTATTTAGGTGATGAAGCCATGCAGTAATTATTCCAACAATTGATGATGGGCATCTGCCTGAAGCTGATTTCCACATCCAGTGTTACCACTTCCTTCATTTGGTTGAGTACCACATCTCAGCTCAAGTGATACAGTTTATGTGTGTACCCTATCCTAGCTCAGTGTATACTCAAGACACAGCACTATTCAACCTAAACTCTATTTTGTAAAAGTGTTCTATCTGTTTGCAACCTGACTTGTTACTAGCTGTTCATTCAATGTTACATGTAGCCATTACCAAAATATATTGGCAGTTCTAAATATATCAGTTTTGAACAGCTTCCTAACTTACATTTATAATTTAATACATGTATGGTCACTTTATCAGTCACTTATGGGTCATTAATTTGGATCTAAAATAGTATTAATATATTTCCTAGGTTTTGGTCATCCAACCATTTGTTGACAATTAATTATTCTAGTACATGTAGTAAAGAATGGCTAGTCGGCTAATTGAGAGAAAACCCCTACACCTAACTTAAGTGCACTTTCATGGTCTGGCACAGGGACCCTAGAATTGTTCTCTGTGATGGATCCAGACCACTACTAAACACCACTCAATTAGCTCAACATCATATTAAATATTCAAACTGTTATAGTAGAACAAAATAAGAATTCTGAATAAAATTCTTTATCAACTTCTTACAATGTTTTTAATCTATTTATAGTATATGCACTAAGGTATCCGCCTTCCAAATTATTGATTCAGCCTGTTGATCAACCCATGTGGTTTTCTTGAATTCAGCTTGTTTTGTCATCTTGAGAACCACCTCTCATTTGGTTGTTACTATGTTAGTGTATTTTAGAAAATGTGTTTCTTGAATGTCCTCAGCTATTGGCGTTATCTCTCATAGTTCATTTATTTTTTGTGAAAATATTTTGTAGTATTTGTGGTATAATTGTATCCCTTTAATTCCTATCATTAATGTCATTTGTGCATCAGCCCTGCTTGTATGGGCTAAATCTTCCCTGATCTGATTGTTGGGATAGAAAAACATGAATACCTTTTGTAGGCTGTGGGTATTTGCCACGTCTTTATAAAAGAAGCTAATGTTGTCTCTTACTTCTTGCTCTGTTATATTGTTAGGATCTTTCTTATTGATCCACATCATGGTGACAATTTCAACTCTTTTTGTGACATTGTAATAGCAGTACTTTCTTTCCCAGATGTCAGTCCATACAATGTTGTTTACTCCTGAGAATAGCATTATCACTCTTGGAGTCTGATCTTCTCTTTCTTTTCTAAGATCTTGCAATTGTATGTTAATGGGTCTCCCTTGTGTATACAGTTGATATGGCATTATTGTTCCTTCAATGTAGACCCTCTCTCTGTTATTGTTTCTTAGCATTATTTCTTTTGACTTTTTATAGTTGTCTCATTCTACCATTGCTTTCACCTTTCTCTCCATGTTCACATATGATTTATATTCATGCAGAAATGTTTTCACAACCTTGACTTCTTTTGGTAATCTCCATCATGGGAGAACCATAGGTATTGCAATAGTTTCTGGCAGTGTGCAAATCATGATTTTTGTTTCTATTTGTTTTTCAATGTGCAGGTATGGATCTTCCATAGTTGGTGCCATTGCTAAGCCTATTGTAGCAGGGTAATTCATCTTTGCCTCTGGGATGGTGTTCCAGAATGCTTGTGTTAATCTCCTTCTTCTAAAATTTAGTTGTATTTCTTCTTTGATGTCTATTCTTGCTGTTATACATTCAAAATCTACTACAATTGGTTGTATGGTTTCAGTAGCTCTTCCAATTCCTTTTGTGTAAATGCTTCCATGAACATGAGCTTCATTTTTGCTACTGTTGGTTGCTCTCTGATATTTTGGAAGTTTCTTTCTTTGATTTCTCCAGCTTCCCTGGTGACTTTGATCTCAACTAAAAACCATTCATCATCAGTGTCTATCCATTTTATTGTTCTTGCTGGGCTGATTTCTCCCCATTTTTCTATCAATTTTCTGCTGCATTTTGGGAGATAATAGTAATTGTGAAGATGTTAGCAATTCCTCTTCTTCTATCATCTCTGCTTGAGATTTCATGACCATTTCACAGACCTCTACTTGTTCCATTATATCTCCTCATTTCATCATTTCCGCACTTTTTGTGAATGTGCACCAAGGGCTATCTCATTCTTATCTTTCCATTTTGCAGTCAAGGGTTTTCTGTACATCTTTCTGTAAT
>CABFPE010000148.1:509442-525327 GCA_900660155.1 Hofstenia miamia | reverse complement strand
ATATATATATATATATAAACATTTAATATAATTTTTACATGTAACTTAAAATAGTTTTTGTGTTATTTTGCTTTGTTGTTTATTTACTAATGGATGTTTCTTTGATTGTTTGCAGATTAAGGTTTCATCTATTTTGTTATATTCTTAGTTGTATGTAAAAAATTGTCTCTTTATATTGATGTTCATGCATATTGACATTTGTAAATTAAGAAACATCTTTAAATTAATATATTTTTTAGTTTGTTCGCTCCAATTTATGAGTCAATCAGGCTTGCGTATATCATCAAAACTAACAAATGTGTTTTAACAGATGTTGTTCTTTCAGTGCGAAAAACATGCTATATTTAACGCAATGATACGCCATTGATAGTAAATCCACAAGTGCTAACTAACATGTGAGTGAGTCGTTCTACTTTCAATTAGGTTATAATTTTTCAATTTCATTTCGCAATGCTTTAGTGCAAATTTAAAAAGTTCTGAATCATACTATCAAGTAGTAATATGTTAATTTATTCAATTAATTTATAAATGTTAAGTTTACATTTAATGTAGCATTTTCAGATATGGTAATCAAATATTCAGGAAAGTTATTTTTACAAAATCATAGGTTGGTGTAAAATCAAAATAATCAGAATTTTACCTATGATTTGATCACATTGATTATAATCCGATTATAGCAGAATTTTGAATTTAATATTAAGACAATCAAGTAGAAAGTTTACCTGCTGAAAATTCCTGAAATTGTTATTAATATTTATATTGGGTTATTTGTGTTTTTTACAGCAGGAAGTGATGATAGTCTTCAAAAAATACTATGCAATCGATTGATGTAAACAGCTGAAACATTATTGGCATTGTTTTAGGTTCGCCAAAATTTATTGGAGTCCTGACTTATACAATTTATGTAGCCTATATAATATATATTATTTTATTATTTTTATTTGTAACGCTTTTATTCATGTACTGTACGTATACAATAAATAGGCATACTACACACAAACAACGTTTATCATAGAAAAGATGGGTAAGTGCCATCAAACAAATATTTGTAGGCTGCGTGATAAAATGTCCCTTTATATAACTCATTGCGAGCTGGAGGAAGGGATACCATGTGCCGGGTAGTTCGCGCATGGCGTATTTCTTGGAACTTATGATACATTGAATGCTTCACGTCACTTTGATTTTTTAAAACTGTTTTTTCGAATCTTGTATAAAATAACTGATTCATCATATTTACTAAGTACATCTGGTCAACATGTGCAACAATAGAGAAAAACTTGATGCATTTTCTGAGTTTAGAATAAAGTCTTTTTCAAGTCCAGGAACCCATACTTTGCAGGCATATAAAACAACTGAAGCGATGTGCGTTTTAAAGATGAATTCTTTCGCATTATGTCCATAAATGTAACCAAGAAGGAAGGGATTTAGTAATATAATTAACTCTGGCAACAGTAGAGTAACATGTCTCTCCCAGGTTAACGTTGACTCAATGATCAAACCAAGGTACATAACGAATGCTTTCTGTGGAACTAGTTCCCCGCTAGCAACAATATGTTGTTTACCAACAGCGGTGAAAAAGTCGTTAGTACTGTGTGTATTAAAAAAGGTAATTTCCTGTGATTTAGTGGGGTTAAGAATTAAGTTTTTATTTTCCGACAAACGTATCAGCATAGCTACTGCGGTATGATATGATTGAAAATCATTTTCAATTTGATCAACTCTAATAACGTGAAGAAGTCTTGTGTCGTCCGAATATTTTCCAATGTTTCCAAGATCAGGGGAAACACTAATCGATTCAATGTTTATTTCATTCGTGTTCTCTGTAAATAACGGTCCGCTCATTGGCCCACCTTGAGGTAAACCCACCTTAATTTCAATTTCTTTTGATATTATGTTGTCCGAGACCCTAACTGCTTGTTTCCAACCATCCATGTAGCTAAACAACCATGCCGAAAGCCAAGGTGAATGCAGTCTAATATCGTTCAACAGTTTATTTTGCAGCACGGTGTTAAATGCTGAACTATAGTCAATGAAAAGTCCCTTCACGAGAAACTAATCTTTTATCTATTAAGCTCGCAATAAAATGTATTGTACAAATCAGAGCATGGGTAGTTGACCTTCTAGTCTTATAGGCAAATTGATTCACATCCTCTAAATCAGAAAAACTACTTACATATTGCTGAAGCCCTATTCTATCAAGCGACCTCGCTGCAATAGAGGTAATTGGTCTAAATTTCTTCATGTTATTCATACTTGCTGTATTATCTTTGGAAACCGAAGTAACCCATGCATGCTTATATTTTTCTGGATACGGCATATCCTGTAGGCTACGTTGGAAAATTCAGCTATATGGCAGAGCCATCTCTTTGGCAAATTTTTTGTATACCCATGGTGGAATATCCCCAGGGCCAGGAGAATTAGAACAGTCAATGGCTTTGAAGATGCCTTCAACAGTTTCAGCAGAAATAGTCGGAACAAAAATATTATCGCTAGCACTCAGTGGGAGGTATTGTTCATCTTTCGACTAGTACTCATTAAACCATGTAAAAAAACTTTAAGAGTGTCGGCATCATCTTTAGTTAATACGACTTTGTTGGTTTTACGTTTCGTTCTCTTTTTCATCTCGGCGTAAATATCTTGGTTTAGTCATTGATCGATTAGCTTCCTGACGATGCGTGTAAACCATGCTGTTTATTCTCCGTTTGATCATATTTCGTTCAGGAGTATTGCTCCCTTTGATAGCTTGCTGCTTAAGCTTAACGAGATTTCTAATATATATATATATATATATATATATATATATATATATATATATATATATATATATATATATATATATTAATGCAGTGACAAATAAAGTTGAATTGGATACGTAGGAAAAAACTTGGAACAGCGAAATCCAAAAATTCAATGATGCTCTAGATCCTGTTAATAGAGAACGAAAACTTTAGTTTGTTTAGTGAAAAATACAAAAATATCATTAACTGGGGTAGGGACCGTACCGAGCACTCACAACGGTGAACGGTCATGGGCCGGGCATAAGGGTTTTGAATCTAGTATCATTATTTTTGATGTTATGCAAGGCATCTTAATTCATAAGACAATTTCTTTGAAGTTTATAAATGATTTATACAAATTTTGTATACATCTTCTCTATGTATTATTGATGTAAGGGTTTGGCTATTACACGCGGTACAGCGGGTGCGCTTATTATTATTATCGAGTACGGGTACGATTTCATTCGACACGATAGTATGAGCTGTTGAAATAAGATTTTTTGAAAAATATAAATTTTATTTATTTAATGTTGAAGAATGTGAATTGTGTTCGAAATGTAGTTGAAATTTTTTAAATTGTTTATTAGGCGAAAAAATTGTATTCTCAAGTACAGGTAATAAAGTATTTTTTGACCAACCGCACATCACTACTTCGTATATGTACTTAGTGTAACACGGGCCTTCATGTAGGCTTACATCAGAATTACAGAGTTCAAATTCATTGGCATCTTCTGATACAACATTGATAAAATACAGTGCTCATGTATATTATATTATTTCTTAGCGTAATGTATCTTCAGAAAACATTCAATTTGGTTTGAATTGAATCAATGAAATTTACATACTTTAATTTATTTTCATACTGTTTGATGTGTTGTCAATAATAGCTGTGAGATTCGAAGCCGGACTTAGTTAAGAGTTAATAGTTGCAAAATTAAACTTCTCAGTGATACCAGCAACAATACTTAATTTGGTGGTTACAACCGTTTAAGTATGCATTATTTGAAGGTTTTCTTGTTGCATCAAGCCATTTTAGTTAATTGACATTTAGCTATGGGCATATCGGGCTTAGGATAGGGGCATAGACAAACAAACGGGTTTATTTTTATAGTTACGGGGGCTACGGGCCGGGCATGGGCCCTACCCTAGCTGATCAAAATAGAATAAATGATTGGTACGCAGGAAATGATTATTGCTCCCAATAATTACACACAGAACATTATTTTGCTATATACTATTACCATCTTTGGGTACAACCCAGGTCGCTGCTGCATATATGCAAAAATTTACTCCCGAAGGTGTCTTCAGCGTACTAAAAGGGCTTATTGCTGACACAGATCAATCAATACTATTGTAATATCTCTGGTATTACGCATTCCCGTCTTGCCATTCAACTCTTTAAAACTGCTATCTAAACTGTTCTCTATTTACAACAACTAATTGGTATTATATACAAAGTCATTATCAACATACTTACAAAAACCGGAAAACACTAGACTGGCCGATTCTAACAACCAACACCGATGTTACAATATTGGTTTCTTGCTGTAGGCCTATTATAGACGAACAATTTTCTATTGAATTAAAGTAGGAAAATTCTAGGATATTGAGTAATACAGTCAAAGTCGTTCAGTCTGGTAGTATCATGGTTTAACTTTTGCCTTGTTTTGGGATCACTGCAATTCAAATAAGCGTATAGTTTTTCTTTAGGATTGACAGACATTCAATTGCATATATATTCTTGATTTATGACAAAAATCAAATTTCACATCTTTCTTTATTATCCAAAATAACTCTTGTAAACATGGTTGCCAGTTTATTAAAATTGCGAAATGGCAGTCTCATTAGAGACATTCTTCATCTCGAGTTTTCGCCAACACAGTGTGGTTTGTTAGTATCATCGCATCATTCTGATTCATCACCATATATGTTTTAAGCAACTATATTGTGTTAAGTCTTCCAACACAATGCTATAATTTAATGAGTGAATTTATTTGAAGTATTGTGATGTTTCCTTTGTTTACTTAGTTTGCAAATGAAATATTTCAAGAGTGCAAATATAGCTGATAGAGCATGCAATGAATTATAGACAATGATTTTAATTGGATGTTAGTCATTTACTAAAATCCTACCAAATGCTATACTTTTCTATTCCTAGATTCTCAGATACCACATTTACTGAATATTCTAAAACTTTTTAATATTAACGGGATAATTTTTAATACAAGTAGCTCCTGGGATTGATTTTTGAATACTATTACTACCGGCAGATACGCCAAATTTTTAATACCTACGAGTGACTTTCCATTTCACAATCATAATTAAGTTTTTTTAAAGATTAACATAGAAATTGTGAAAACATCTTAAAAATATCATTGCAGGAAGTAAGTTTTAGTAAATTTAACGCTGCATGCACAACATTTAATAACCACCACCCAAATAACTTATTCTAAAAAATTCACAATCTTATACTAGACTTGATTCTATTTATTTGAAGCCATTGAAAAACGGTTAGATTCTTGGACCAAATGTTTTTCACATAAGCTGATTATTATTTATTATTATTTATTATTAAAATAGGCACATGTAAAATCTTGATTATGTATTTAGTTAGCTTACAGGAGTTTAAATTTTATGCAGAAAAAGTATACTTATTGTAATATGGATTTTAGATGTTAGATAGTAGGTATAGGCAATTGACAAAAGTATATGAATAGATTTGAAACCTTGATCATTTAGAAATTTCTTCACTAACATCTATTTTTATTTTGATGTGACTGTCTATAGCAACATAGTAATAAACAGTTGAATTGTGTTGATTACATTTTTCTTCAATCGATCAAAGATTGTATCCAAATTAGATGAAATATGAACTGTAAATAATCACGATGGTGCACCAGAACGTCATCTTTGTTTATTGATATTATTCATCCATCGTAATAAGTGTATAAGGTTGAAAATTATTGCCAGTATGACATTGCATTTAACCTATAGTTTCCAATTTCCAAGCAAATCTTAAAATCAATATTTATAGGCTGGCGATTCTGAATGTGTAATGTCTCATGATCAGGCATTATAGCTTTATATCAGTGAGATTATGATAGTCTCAGGGTCAGTATGCTCAAACAATGTGTTTTAAACAATGCTTATAAAAAAGATTAAAACAGGTTTAAGACGATAAAATACATTGAATACGCATATTTGTTTATTGGTTCTATTAGTTGTTATCATTGTGCAGTTTACAAACATATAAATATATTTTTCTCATTTTCAGATAAATATGCTTAAATTCAAAGGCTTCATTTGAATTTTTTTTGATGTGGATGACTTAGGTTGTGCACATTATCGACGTTGTGAGAAAGATACATTTGTGTTTGCATTCAGTCACTCAGTGGACGCTTTGAAACACAAAATGTTTTTCTTTGTGTTTCATATTAAAATAAAAAACGTTCTTTCATAAAAATATTCTACTCATTCTTGGTATTTGTATGTTTGGTGATGCATCTCCAACGAGTGATGACTAAAGAAGGCTACCTTGGAAATTCCAAATAGTCTAAGCAATTTTGATAAGTAGTGATATTTTCTATATAAAATAAGTTTCAGCTATACCAAATTGCTTCAATGATCCAATGCAAAATTCCAGTTTATTTTATAAATTATTACTTCAAAAATTGACTATAACAGGGTATGGAAATGAGGAATTGGGATTTAATCCACAATATGACTCCATCTGGAACTAATTCTCACATCTCAGACAATTACGGTTTCCTCGCCTTATATTGGCAAATTTTTACTAAATGTAAGATGAAGCAATATCTTGATGTGAGCAAAAATTCATATTTCCTGAATATTTTCAATATAAAAGTTATGAACTCGTAAGTAAAGCAAGAATATAATTGAGTCAAATTTTTTACACTGGACTTAACGAAGATATCAACGATCAATACTCTAGAAGAACAATTACTTAACAAAATCTTAAAGTTCACATGGAATGGGCCGTTTCTTTATACTAATAAGATTAATAATCAGGGGAAACAAAAATGCATTAGAAGAATTACATACAAATAATTGCTGTCAATACTAATACCTTAGAAAGTATTTGATACTCATTGATCATGTGAAGGAATTATATCATGACTTTTTGAGATGCTCTTCGATTACCACACTTCAAAGTCATTCAATTTACAATAAGATTTTTCACAGTTTTCTCTATTACATAGAGACTTAGAGAAATAAAATCCCGTTGAGTTTAAAGTTATCTGCTGCTATATATTGCCTTCTTACCCTTCTGATAGTAATTTCTTATTCAGCATTATTTGATATTTTGTTGTACTCTATAATACCATAAAAATAGCTTGAAGATATTTTTAAATCAACCGAAAGAACCATCACTTTCAAGTTCATTCAAATTCGTGTAATTTCTAACTAATTCTTATAAGCACAATTTATGGTTAAGAATTTAGTTGGGATTATATGATGGGTTATAACATTTGAAAAAATCATTTCTTTTATTTTGTTTATTAATGCAAAGTACACATTTCACTGTCATTATCATATTGCATTGCAAACAGAAACCTGAAAAAATATAGGGATACATGTTAAAGCATCAATCAATTTTATTTCATTGGCAAATTTTCTGCTGCATTATGTAATGACACTTGGTGGCCATTCCTTAATCATTAAAAAATCATGCAATATGTGTTCTCAAAATTTAATGATTTTCAAAATGTAGAGAGCTTGCTTAATAAATTTACGTTGTGCGACGGAGCTGCTCAACAAAACAATTACTCAGAGTAAAATATATATATTTTTTCAGATGTATTAACTTTTAGGACGACACTGCTTGAACCTGCATTGGAACAATTTTAAGTTATCCATAAAGACAACTTTTGTTGTTCTCAATTGTGAATTTGATTTTTGAAACCGTGAAGCAATAATCTAAACTTCGGATCTTAGTTTACCTTGTTAGTGCCTTTGTGGTAATCAAGTCTATTATTAAATATGTTTTATTATTATTATTAAAAATTTTCTTTTCTTATATTATGAAGTGGTACTTTGTAAAGGTTTCTTAATTTTTCACTTAGACAATGCCTTTCTGTCTTATTGTTCGCATAATTCAAACTAGGCCTACCCCACATCACTTCATTTTGTAGCGTAGAGTGAATGGAAGTGTTTTTTGTAACTGATTACATCCTTCAGTAAACGTACCATTGATTTGCACCTATTTGGTAGTTTTCTCCATTATAATGTACTTTGCATCATCAAATGTGCACTTTTGTTGATTTTATGTTGATCTCATTAGTCTTTTGAAATTTTAATGTAAACATTCATTTGTTTAAACATCTAAGTAATTGTTTCTTTATCATTCATTATAAAAGGCTTGTGTTATTCAGTTTAGTAATTATCTCTCACAATCGACGTAAGCATTTAATTATCTAGTATTATAATTTATCTGCTAATGATTTAATTTGAACATATTCCATCTGATTAAATGAAGAACATTTAAGCATTTAAGGAAAAGGTATGTTAAGAAATTATGAAATTTTTATTTTAATGGAGTAAGCTTTTGATTATCTATATCAAGTATTTTCTTGTCTTCAGCTCATATTTCTCGAATCGTCCTTTAACTACGCATATGAGTTGAAAAAAAACAACAAATTCAAGAAAGTGTGTAATCGGTAAGTACGCAAAGCATTACTTCAAAATCAGATGGAAATCGCTATCTGATGAATTGCTGTCTGCAAGTTGGAAGCATCAAAGTAATTGTTCAGATAATAGTACCAGGCTGCGTGAGTTTTCTCCCAACAGATTCCCACCCATCTCATTTTCATCAAGACCTTTTTCCATTGAATGGAGGTTACATTATTCATGAGAAACCTGCAATTTGCAGAATAGCTAATCAGCTGGGAACCATTTTGAGAAAGACTTTTCTTATACTGAAATCCTTAGTGGTAATCTACAATAGTTCATCTTTTATCATGCTCTTCTCACTGTCGACTTCTGATTGCCATGCTTAATTCTCTCATAATAGCCGAATTTAGGGCAATTGGTACTTTTACTATCCTAGAAAAACGCATGATTATAGGTAACATTGAATCTACATATCTTGAGACCTACTTCAAACACGGTAATTTACAGAATAATATAGAAATAATACAATTTCTTGGGGTGTACAAAATTAAATTTGGTGTAAAACTTTTGAATGTAATAAAATACTTTTCAAAATTTTATTTAGTAATTTGGGCTGAAAATAACTTTTAGGGTCACAACCGCAAAAACTTCTTTATTTACATATGACATAGATTTGCACAAAAATGCAATTTATTATTTTTGAGGATCTTTAATAATTTTAGTAAAAACATTAGACTAAAAGATATATTTCGCTCAACTTGAGCATCGTCAATTTACTTATTTCAATTAGGGTATGCTAGACGGATAAAACTATTTCTTAGGTCTTAAATAAAAATAATTATGTACTACACTTAGTTTGGTAATTTGATTGCTACAAACCAGCAAAAATGAACATTTGCCAAGAGAAAGTAATAAATATTTTTAAAAAGTTGTTAAATTAAACTGATATAACTGTCATTCTATAGAGACATTTCAAAATTTGTTTGAACTAATATGCATGCATATGCATATACTTCGCATCTTATCAGGCATGTCTGAGACATAAACCATATGCAAATGTCAATGACTTGTAAATCTTTTCTTTTAGGACTCATGGCACTGATAGATTTGTTGGTAGCATATGCTAGGCTAATTGCTGGGATGCCGTTGATGGTTTTTCTGTTCTTCTTACGATTGAAAGAACTAATTTTTGGAAAACCCCTAAAATCGCTTGAAGGGAAATTGGTTGTAATCACCGGAGGTGGAAGTGGTATTGGCCAAAAAATGGCCGTTGAAGTGGCTAAGCTGAAAGCAATTCCAATTATTCTTGATATTAATCTAGAAGGTATGAGAAAAACAATAGAGCTTGTCAACAATAACGGTGGGTCGGGAATGATGTTTAAATGTGATGTAACTGATGCTGATGAAGTTATGAAGGTTGCTGAAGAAGTCAGTGATTCATATAGAGATAAACATGTCGAGATATTGATTAACAATGCAGGAATTGTGAGTGATAATAAATCTATTGAAAGCAAAAGTAAGACTAAGGTTGAACTTGTCTTTAAAGTCAACGTCTTATCCCATTTTCACACAATTAAAGCCTTTCTTCCACAAATGATTGCTAATGGTAGCGGCCATATTGTTAACATTGCAAGTATAGCAGGCGTCCTCGGTACAAGTGCGTATATGACTGATTATGTTTCCAGCAAATTTGCTGCAGTGGGGCTACATGAATCATTAAAAGCTGAGCTTTACGTACGAAATTTAAAGGACATTATAAAGGCAACATTGATTTGTCCATATTATATTAATACGGGCATGTTCTCGGGTGTGAAACGAAATCATATAGAAGCAATTATCCCAATGCTTGATCCCCAATTTGTAACCGAAAAGATTATCCGAGGTATCAGAAGAGAAGAACTCGAAGTATATATTCCTAACATGTTGCATTTGTTCTTCTGGATGAACCGAATACTTCCCTCTACGGCGTTTTTGGAATTAGGAAGAATTTGTGGCACACTCGATACAATGACAACGTTTTTAGGGAGACAATAACAATTAAATTGAGAACTTTCACTGAAGCAATAAACATTGAAAATAAAGCTTTTGTTTTGTAATCGAATTGTAATTAAAGATATAGTAAATTTTTTATAAATCATTTTTCTTTAAATCTACTTGAAAAACAATGTTTCAATAGATTACTTCTGTTAACGTTACTTTTATTATTCTTAAGCATTTGAGATACATATTTAAATTTTTATAGTTCACTTAGAAATATTTAAGTTTGGAAACTATAACTACAGAATTTGAACAAATTATCAAAATATTACCTTGGCATTATGAGGGTAACGCCTCTAAGACATTAAATCTAAAAAATGTGTACATGACAGTAACAGCAACTAACCTTGCATTCTTTTATGCTACAATGTTTAAAATGTTTTTTAAGTTACAAAATACTTACACTTGTTTTACAAAAGTGTACACAATTTCTTGTTGATAACACTGCGCCATCTTGCGACAAATATCAGTAAATACATTTAGTTATTGATATTGAGTTCTACTGTCAGGCGCGTAAGGTTCACTACTTAGCAGGATTGAGTCTAACAAATAGTAGTATGTTAAGCAACCCTAAATGCCAAGACATTTTGCCTAGCAACAGATTGAATTTTCAAGACACGATTTTTAACAGCCGTAAGAAAAACCTTTGTTTTTCTTTCAAAATGAATTAAGCAGTTTTTAATGAATAATGAGTTATATTTAAGGCGAGTGTAAGTCCTGATAAATCATGAGAAATGTAGTGAATTTAATATACTATAAAAATTTAACTGCCAAGAACAGCTTCAATATTTATGGCCACGGCTACAAAAATAATTAGCAACCGGTTGCGGCCACCCAAAAATCTCCTAGCTGCAAAAACTAATTTGTAAATTTGTAAAAACTTGTGGTTCCAAACGTGAAGAAATTATAAAATATGTATAATATTATATATATATATATATATATATTGTGTACAAAGTGTGCTTAAACTATTCATTGTAAAAAACAAGAAATATTTTATGTATATATATATATATATATATATATATATATATATATATAAGTATGTAGATGCATTTCAATTCGAAATTTATCTTAGCATATATAAATTAACGAATTATAATTCAGAAACAACATTGTTGAATGGTTCATTTGAGAATAGAGAAACTCAATATATATTTGCTAGATTAATGTAGCGAACTTTTTGTGTTTTTTATAGACTTTAGCAAGGCTACCTCAATTGTAAATATGGAAGTCAATTCATCTATTCTTTGCGGGAAAATACTTCTTTCTTTTTTATCGCTCAAGTACAGACAACACGCTTTTGGCAACACAGTTATCGTTTGGCTCATTATGTCAACTTCCTCTCTATGATGTATCAGATACTCGATTTGGGATCTGGTTGTCTGTTCAGTTTGCCATACCTTGATCTCATTTTTTAAAAAAGTCTACAAAAGTTGTGTGGGTTGCTGCTTCTGATTATGCCTCAGGGATAAACTTTCCGGACCTTGTGGCTTTCTTTTCCAATCTCCAAGATATCATTTTCCAAAAAAGCCGTTATACTTATGTATCCTGCATGCAAGGCAAAGGTTTTTGATACTATTATGTGTGAAAGTTATGGTTTACCTTATTTGGTTGCTATTACAATTACTATGATCACTAAACAGAAACCTCTCTTGATTCTCTGGGTATCATCAGAAGATAAATTGCAGATTACTCAAGCAGACTGCATTCCTAAGCATTTTATTCCAATGTAGATTTTTATGAACTTGGATTTCGGTTTTCTTTGTATTTCACATATATATCTCACAGCATTTGTATTAACGCTTTTATGCTTCTATGAATATACTAAGTTGTTCACTATGAAATAATATGTCATATTTGTAAATTTCAGCAAGTCATCTCGACTGTAGGTTAAAGAATCTAAATATTTGCAATTTGATAATTTGATCATTGCCTTCCGCTAGATTTTTTTAATTGATTAGTTCATGGCCTTTCTTTAGAGGTAGGCTTGACTTTAGTTATGGGAAATGCAATTATAAATTACTGCTCAAACCTTGTTTTATATTTTTCGGTTTGTATTAAACATGCGTAAACATACAATAGCACACAATGCACTACATATAGAATGAAAAATTTGATGGAAGATTGTTTATTGTATTCTTTTACATTTGGTACATGACAGACTGATATTTCAATGTCGGGCCATTCGTATATAGAAATCTATATGTACGCGACCCTGCACAGATATAAAGTCACATTTACAAGTAGAAATCAATGATGATATGGAAAAATGTATATTTATTCTAGGCGTAAGCATGGTTATTTTTTAGACAAATCTGCGGAGGGGGGGGGGCGGTATGTCGGTATAAACGTTTTGGGTGCGGGTTGGGTTTTGTACGAAGATCTGTTTCCACGTCCACTCTTAATTTTAAGATTTATAGAGGTTGGAATAGCATTTGTGAATTATTACAAAGACACTGAAAAAAACCGGGATTAGATTCCAGCTTCGATCACCCTATCCCTAGGTGGTTTAAGATGATTAATGAACTATTTTGAACAATTTTGATTTTAATAACTAGCCACTTTAGTAGCACACATTTTATGCCCCGATCTAGAAACTATTTAAGAGTGGAAGAATCATATCTAAATAGTCACTAAATTTATCTTAATCATTTTATATATATATATAATATATATATATATATATATATATATATATATATATATATGTGTGTAATGTATTTTAAATCTTGTAAATTACGAAAAGGTGAAAAACAATTCCTGAGGTTAAAAAGTAAATTTTTGTTTTTCCATATTTCCACAAATTTACAAATTGAGATTACTTGGTTTCAAACTTTTATCTTTGACTGCCCAAATAAGTTTTATAAATTGGGAAATTCGGACACCTTTTTGAGGCCTTGTAGAAATTTGTTTGGATAATTTCTATGAGGGTACTTGAAAAAAGAAAAAATGGGGTAATTCGGACACCAACAAGTTTTGTATTTCAAACTGAACAAACAATCTAAATCAAATTCAAATCTTGCAAACTGAAGTTAAAATGAGTCTATGTACACTGGGCACACTCGAAAAATGGATCAACGCTTCCACCGTTGCACTTGCCACAGAACCACTCAGCATAAGTAATACATTGGATCCAGTCCGGTCCACTGGACTTCATAAAGGCGGCTAAACAGTTTGCGCATGTGTCGTCTTCATCACTTGAGGACGCCGAACTTGAAGAATCTTCTTTATCTCTCATGCTGCTGCACTGCCCTCGTTCGCGTCCTATTCCTCTTCCAGCGCCCTTGCCGTCGTCCTTGTCTTCGTTCTAGAACCTGCATTGAGCTCTGTCTCGGGTCAAATTCCAAGAATTCGCATCGTATTTGGGTACAACTGACCAGCTACAAACGAGTGACTGAATTAGTAAGGGTTTCTAATGGTACTTCAACAAGCCAGCCCACTTCAACCTACTACAAAGCTTTGTGGTACATCAAGCCTGATGAAAAATAGTAAAATTTGTTTTTTTCGACTTTTTGAATTTCAAATATAATGTATTAGCCGTGAATACACTGAAAAAAATTTTTCGCATCTATTGATAAATTTCAGTTGATAAATGTATATCTAACTAAAAAAAGCATTTCGGTTTCACTAGGAGCATTTAACAATTTTCATTAGTCGATTAAAGATAAAAAGTGACCAGGTGTCCGAATTACCCCATTTACGGTATTTTTCTTAAATTCCTTAAATTTAATGTGTACATAAATTTCATGCGATAATTTGTCAATAATTCTATACAGAATTGATAAAACAGTTCTCCAAGATTATTTTTGAAAATTCAATGTTTCTGTTTGTACTTTTAAAAATATTTTTTCTTTTGATCAAATTTTGGGAAATATTTGTGATGATTTCAATTTTGGTAAATACTCGAATGAAAAAAGATTGTAAATTCATATTTTTTCTTGATTACTATTTTCAAACAGGACACTTAAACCCCAATTCAAGATTCTTTCGAACTTATTCTTTTATCTTTTAAACAAATTTGTCAACAAACATGACGAATATATATACTGGGGAAGAATATATGAATGTAGAATAAAAATTTTCTGTTTAATTGGTGTAAAGGTTTGTATTCTTAGAGTACTTTGATTCCTTGAGACACTTTCTCCAATTATTTTATTAATCTGTTTTTTATATATGAATATATTATCAAAAAGGATGCTTAGGTATACATTTAAAATTTCTTCTTCAATGACTTTATTGATATATATATATATATATATATATTTAACCTATCACAGGCAAGATGAATNAATGAAAGTCAGGAGGAAATAACAAGAAGATCTCTCCAACCAACTTATTCTTTCTCTACCAATAATACTTCTTCAACTTGATAATTCATCAAGCCAAGAATAGGACTTGTCAGAGTATGAACTCGAACCTAAACCTGAAAGACAAAATGGAAATTACCGAAGCTTTGAAATTTGAGGCTGAAAATTATTATGACCTTATTCCACGGAACTACATCTGATCAGAACCTATAATCACCGCAGAGATGGACCAGCTTCAGTTGAAACAGATAGAGCACCAAAGACTCTTCATTGGTGAAGTTAGAAATCGCATGCAGTCAGCTGAAAGAGCTGTAAAGGTTGTCAGCCATGCATCACAGATAGTGGTGGGGGACAAAAGGAAAGACAATCAAAAACTGATACCAAGAAAGACATGTTAACTGTGATCAAAATTCCGTAAACTGGACTAATACAATATTGGGTAGTGGACTTTTTTAAAAATTTCAGCGTTCGTGTCCTTGTTCTTTCGTTCCAACAAGTTTTGTTCGTTATTTTACGTTGAAGTGCAACATAATATTTGGCTGTTTCATGATTTACTATGTTATTTGTTCATCACACCTGAATTATTAGAATGTAATATCGTTCTAAAACTCAACAGTCTTGTAAGTGTTACAACCTGATGTAAACCAATTTTTTACCGCTTATAATGATATACGTTTTCATTGAATGAACAAAGGCATATCCATTTAATTGGAATATATCTATTTTATTTAATTAATTTAGAGCGCGCAAAGAAAGATGCAAATCTTGTCAATTTTTATTGAAATTTAAGTGAAAATCAAGCACTGCAAATTTCATAATTATACTGATTATATTGCTTAATATGATCAATTATGACCTAAATTTAAATTTTTCACAATCAGAAATCGTTATTAGAAACTAAAATTCGATATAGAAGGTGCTAAATCAAGATCGAAAAAATCTAGTTTGTTTTATCATTTTTGCGAAAAAAAGAAGTGGATTTCCGCAAGGGAGGATGACATTCGAACGATCTCAAATTTATTATGGGACTTTTTTATGACCATAACCACTTTTGACAAAGGGCCGAAAAAATTAGTAAAATTTTCCTAAAAACGGTCCAGGCTCTCTCTCTCTCTCTCTCTCTCTCTCTC
>CABFPE010000148.1:472449-491159 GCA_900660155.1 Hofstenia miamia | reverse complement strand
TATATATATATTGTGTACAAAGTGTGCTTAAACTATTCATTGTAAAAAACAAGAAATATTTTATGTAAACATGATTTGAGCGTCTCCACTCATCGTCAGTACAAAATATATAAAATAATATGGTGGTAAATACAAATTTTATGATACTAAAATTGTAATTCGTAGATCTTATACGATATCTAGTCTTTGACTTAATTGTTTATTAAGTAGATTCTCCTTAGTTTCTTTTATGAATATAGCTTCTGCAATTTTTGTATGCTTGGTTTTCATTAAAATAGTAAAGTTCTTCCTCTTAGGTGCATGTTCATGGCAATATATTTCTGATTGAAGATGACCTCGCATATGCTCTGAAATTGTGTATTCCAATTGCCTTCTCGTTTCCCCAATATTGTGAACTTTCCCATTCATCACATTTATAATTGTATACGCATGAGGAAACTAAAGGAGTTGGAATAGAGTCTTTGTTTTTGAGAAAATGCGAAGTTTTCAGAGTTTGAAATGTTGACATAATCTTGACACTTAATTCTTTGTTACATTGTTGTATCTTCTTTTTTAAGGTAGTTACATAATTTGATGTAATATACGGTAGTTTCCAATTTATTCGCTCTTCTAATTGATCTTTTGTTGGTTGTGGTTTATTACGAAGTATTTTATCCATTTCCGATTTAATCACTTTTTGTGGATATCCATTTTTTAACAAGACGCGTGATAGTGCTTCAAATGCATTTATTAGATGTTCATGTGATGAGTATGTAAGAAATGCTCGATTTAAGATGACTTTGATCGTATTTCTTTTATGTATCAACTCACAATGTGATGTAAAAGGAATATAAATCCAGTATTTGTGGGTTTTTTTATACAATTTCATTACAAATTCGTTTTCAGTTTTAATAATTTCAACATCTAGGAAGCTTAATCTTTTATTTTGTTCCTTTCAACTTAAATTTCAAAAATGGATTAATGTCATTTAAAAAATTTAACAGATGATTGGCAATCTTCTCATTTTCCGCCACACAAAATATATCGTAAACATAGCGAGTATACATAAGTAATTTATCTTTGATATTATAATCTTTACGCTTAGATTCAACCATATCCGTTGCAATATATATATATATATATATANACAAGTTTGCTTTAACTTAAGCAATTAGTAAGCGTACATATACATTTTCATAAACCAGTGTATGTATTTGCTTAAAGGCATTTAGGATGCTACTTAGAATACATCAAACTTAAGAAATGCGTTCTCCTCAGCATACACTAAGCATTGCTTGTCAGGAAATTGCCAATATTGGTAATGAATGATGTAATATTCCCATTCTGTGAATTTTTAGATGAATTACATACGTAAGATTATTAAAATATTAATGAAAGTTACTTTTATTACTTAAATGGGGTAAATTACCTAATCAAGACATGTGTGCAATTGTACACAGAATGACTGAAGGGGATATTTTGAATTTTTGGTCACTGAAATTGATCATACCAGGGGTCCGCGTAAGAAAATTCTTGTAATTACTTATAACGACTGACATTTTATACTTATTTCATTCCTGCAATGTGCCAGGTTCCTATTTCTGTGTAGTCAGGCAGTATATCTAGTAATTTTAGCAAATATTTATCAGGCTAATCTTTAACAATAGAGAAAGTTTGATAAATTTAACGGCAACTCTTTGATCAAAGCTCATAATGACCATCAATTCACCATCCCTTTACTCCTGAATACGGATCTACGATCTTCATATTGAGCATGAATATGATTTACAACAAACTATTTTAGTTGAGTTTTTGATAAGTTTTAAAAATGATTCATTAAAGCATTAAATTTTTCTTTCATAGATTAGTGCTTATTTTTCCAAAATTTAATCTGCGGTATTTCAAACAATAAAGTGAACCCTTTAACAAACAAGTTAATTTTTAAAATACACAACTACAACTAACAAAAGCCATTGAAAAATTTGAATTCTAAATAATTTCGTAAACGTTAATTGTATATTAACAATCTTTTGGTTGAAAAAGACAATGAAATGTACGATTCGAGATTCATTTATAAAAGTCAAGAGCGCTTTCAAAAATTGTGAGTCTAGCATTAATTAATATATAAACAGATAACAGCAATAACAGAAATTTTAAAACGGTAAACAGCAACAATATCAATTTTAATTTTCATAAGAAAATATAGATATTTCTAAATTGTTTTTATGGCTATGGATCACTCGCAAAAAACTTTAAGGACAATTTCTTAGGTATTTTGTCAATTTGTTCAATTTTATTAGAGTAGCATCCAATTTTTCAAGAAATATGCAAAATTTTCAATTAATATTTTATATTTGAAATCTATAAATTTTGCTTCAGAAACAGTTTTTTGAGAAATACGTAAAGATTTTAAACTTTATGCCCCCGCAAGTTGCTTTATTTCTTTTGCTAACCACCGCAATTGTATAAAACGCTCCGCGGCATACCGCGGTATTCGTAGCTATTACGCGCAACACTCATCTCTATTTACATATTTATAAAGAGCGGAAAATGATATAGAACTATCAATTTCCATCTATAAATAAGTCTTGAAAGGCACTTAAAATAATATTCATTCTCCTGACTAAAATTAAAAAGGTTCATTGTACATTAATTTAACAAAAGAATAAGTTTAACATATAGAAAAACCTTGCAATAGTAGTTTTACATGAAATATTACATTTTGTTTGTGGAAATGGAATGAAATCAAGTTTTGGTTGCAAGCAAAATCCTGTTGAGACGAAGGTTTCTGCAAAATGGATTGTTTTTAGCGTAAATATTGACGTTGAAAATCGACTGTTCAGGTAGAAATCCATATAAAAATTTCAGTTTTCTATGAAAACAATGTGTTTGTAGTATTTCACTATGAAATTTATTTGAAAACAGTAAGGTCAGTTTACACAATAATTATTGTATTCTATAGAAGAAATGAGGTGATTGGTTTCTGATTTCAATAAATAAGTAGGAGTAAATCATAAAATTATCATCCTTCTATTCACTCAAATCACTGAATTTAACTCCAAGTTTCTAACCTGCTTTGTTGTGAAGGGGGTTTTTCTAAACAAAACTGCTAAAGTTGCGAAATGAATGCAATTCTATATCTAACTGTTTCAAAAATGTTATTACTCTTCCAATAAAATTTACACTAAAATTACTTATTATGAAGGATTGAGAAGGAAACTTGTTTTTGCCTGCTGTTAGTCACAAAATACCAAATTTCTCATTGCTAAGATGACCCATTTTTGATGTTTTATTTTTTGAAGAAATATATTTTTTTAGCTAAATTTTGATTAAACTACCCGTTTTGGAATAGTACAAAAAAATTATGCCTGCTTTAAAAACTGCACACTCTTTTAATATTAAAAATTGCATCTACATGTCAAACATTATTAAGGAAAATATATTTTTTGAAACATTGACATAGCTCAGGCCCGCCTAACTCACAACAAGGTACCAAGTTGTAAATGTGCGTAAGACAATTTTTTTCTATATGAAATCTAGCGTTCTATCAGTAATAATTTATTGTTAAATCATTCTAAGCACAATCTGCTGTAGGGAATAGGTAACCCGGATTATTACAAAATTTTCTGTTTATTTAAAGTTCGAATTTATGTTCTTATCAAGCCTAAATATCATGATATCAACAAAAAGAATATTTAAAAGAACTTATAAACTGAAAAAGCAATAATAGTTATAATTTGTTTCATTCATTACCCAGGCCATTACCATTATATGTATGCGAATTTAGTTACTATTGTTATCATGTTTCAATAACTACAAGCCATATGTGCTAAAGAAGGATTTTTGTTTCATTTTTGGAGTATTGGTTTTTCTTTTTGTGAACAAGTGAAACAATTACATAAGAACTGGTTTCTAACGCATTGTTTAATGCCTTTCAATACGTTGAGGCGATTACATAATGACGCACGTGGGTTTGAAAGAAAGTTTAATGCAGAGGTTGTTCCAGTTAAAGTCAATATTATTAAATTGCTTTATATATATAGCTTCTAGTAATTGTTTTGGAGAAAAACGCTTTGGTGGAAGAGGCAACTTTGTTTTTTAGATTATTTCAATAGATATAAAGAAGCACTATTAATTAGCCACGTTATATCAAGAAAGTACACATATCTCTTTTAAGCTATGTAAATAATTGAATGTACTATAAATTTTATTGAAAAACATAAAAAGAATTTTTTCAATTAATCGTCTAGATATATTTTGAATTTATTAATGATAGGTTGCTTTAGTAGTAAGTGGTGAAATGGCGATGATTAATTTCGGTCATTGGCTCAAATGATTGGCTGCAAATGTGACATAATTATATAAACACTTATAAACAATTCATTTTTACACAGTAAATCAGGGATATAGTTTGTGCTCATTATACTAGGGATACATCTTTAGAAGCTTGATTAATGTATGTATAAACACTACTATATGTGATGTAGTCTGCATAAACGTGATGAAAGCAGAGTTTTTCCGAATATTATAAAAAGTCTTCATTGTATATGAACTATTCTAATGTCTTCACATAATAAGTTAATTGATATGAACTAAGTTTTAAAAGTTGATAACGCATTTTTCGATAATCCGGTGATGGTGTGTGAGTTTGTTCAATAAAAATTTTTTTTTATAAATTACATTTGAAAGCATTATGGCAAATTCAAAAACATTTTACATGTCCAGTTGCTAAGTCTAACAAATGTCAATCTCGAATTGGAAGTGAGAAATCAATTGCTATAGAACATTTGATTAAGTCTAGAACAGCGATTACTCCTTGAGAATAAATTTATATATGATGTTACAAATCCCAAAGTTATGGAATAAAAACAAAATTTCTAAGAATAGCAAATCCAAAGAGATTATCAAAGTAATTGGAAGTATATGTACCTGCTAGTGCTTTTTTAATGAATAATAAAGCAAACAAAGAATGCGTAAATGTCATTTTAACCTATTGTCGCTTTTCTAGTGCTGAAACTGATGTTGCATGTGGCTCATGCTTTTCTGAAACAAACCCAACCCAATTCAATCCGATTTCACTAAAAACGGACTGAATATAACACAAAGCAAATATACTTTTTCAAACTTTGAATCAACCTAATCACAACGATTTTTAAGATTTCATCAAGAACCAAACATAAATTGGCATGAAAATTCTTAAAGTCAATGCTTTCTATGCTATTCTCTTGCCTGATGTATTGAATGTTATTAGGCAGACTACATCAAGGCAGAGGATTTCTTTTAGAAATTCATTGCGGCCAAAACATATCCTAATTTAAAACATAACCTCATGTTATAAATTTAGTCAATATTATAATTTGAAAAAAATAATCCAACCAAACCAGCTTAATAGCAGTTTAAATTTTAAAAGACATTCAAAATTTATAATTTTCTGAGCACAGACATGTTTGGGCGTTTAAACCATTTACAAATTTTGAAGGTATGTTTTAGTTAGAATTATTCTAACTTATATAGATACGAAACACATATAAATTATGAATAGTTAAACAGGCTTTGAATCACAGCATAAACCATACTTTGAAAATTATAATATATAGGCGATAGTTCTTTCTTGTTGTAATAAGATCAAAATGCACTAAATAATTAAGTATACCCTACTGAATGATAACATCAGCGAAATGCACTTTACAAGACCACTACATTACACCTGGACTTCTGCAAGAACATTCAGTAGCAAGGTATTTACCGATCACAGTTCTATGGGAATGTGACCAAAAATGAATCAAATTAGGCCAATGGATTTTAGAATGTAGTGAAAAATTAATTCACAATTTGACCAAAATAGAAGTTACGGTTGGGATTACATGGGAACACAAGACCAAAAAATATAATGGGATTAGGGTTTACTAAGAATGCAACCAAATGCAAAAGAGATTAAGGGGACTGTATTCAATAAAATTCTGATCGCGCGGAATCATATTTCCAACCTGATTGGTAATCTGCAGTTAAATTACGACATATTGTACCAACATGCCAATGACCTATGATGGGTCAAATGAGTTGAAAATTTCGTGGGTCACGGTGGGTCATGGGCCCAATTTTCATAGTCTGAAAATTGAGAAGCCTAAGAGCAAATGCACATGTCCAACCCATTAAAAGCAAGCATAACAAGAAATTTATTGCTAAACTATATATGCATTTTTCTGATAGTAGGGTATCGCAATACGTATAAAAGTGAGGGGTGAGATAAAAAAGATAGAACTAGCTTTTTGCATCAAAGAAGGGAAGCAAACAAAGGAAGTTTATTTATTTGTCACGTTAGAATGGGCACAACGGAACAAATTATAGCACGAAGCTGTTGAATCAATTGTAAATGATCAAGTATTTGTTAATGGGTGAAGATATCTGTCAGATGATATTGTGTTAAATTAAAGGACATGCATATACATCATTATTTTTATTATTTTGTGTATTTAGTAATTTTTGTTTTCACATTTATATCTTCAATGTTTTGTATTGATAATGGATTATTTTTAATTAATGGGTCAATATGGCTTACGAAAATGCTTTTTAGTTCATTGGTAAGCAATATATGGATCAGTTTTGGTCATGGTTCAGCTCTCGTTGATCATTACGGTGCTTCCGCTGATACTATATTTGCAGATTATCTAAAAGGCTTTTTGCCCTCAGCCTCTGTTCTTATCTTAGTTGACTCTAAACTGAACTGCAGTGATCACTTTGGTTGCTTTGCTACATATTCCTTTAGTCTAAGTGCTTTTGCGTCTACAGCTTCCAATAGCGCTTTCCTTCCAGTGTGCCTTAATATATACTTTCCATCAACATCTCCATTTAAGTTTAATGCTCTCTTTGCTTCTAGTAAGTACTTGGTCTCCCTGTTTGGCTCCATTAGTTCACGCTTATTCCAACCATCTATTTCTACAGAGTATCTCAACACCCACCTGGCCCACATATTTATTGCCTTTGTGCTGTTCTGCCCATTAACTGCTGACTTTTCTTAAACTTCTCTTGTATTTTTACTTAGTCTTGTCTTCATTTCCTAATAATTAGTAATGTCCCTCTCTCTATAACTCACAAGTACGTGTATCATTCCTTGACCTCTTCAATCTTATCCTCTCTGCTCGTCCTTAACCCATCTCCATCTGTGCATTTGCCCCTGATGATTTTCACTGCTGCACACTTTCCTATTATTATTATTATTATTATTATTATAATTATTATTATGTATGTGTTAGTTTTTAGATTTTTTGTATACATATATTGAGCAAAAAGTTTGCTTTGATTCCTATTATTATTACAATTTTTAAATAATTTTAGATCAATTGGAAAATCAAAAGGAATTTCTAGCGATAATAACGAACTTAAATCTGACAAAGATATTATTACAGATAAAAATAAAATATTAAATGCATTAAGCACAACATAAAGCAATCTTGGAAATTTTCATTTTACTCATTCTAAGAAAAGTCAAATTATTTTAAAAAATCATTTCTTCCGTTTCTCATTTAGACTTGCAAATATTATAGAATTAAATTTTATAATAAAGAAATTAGATACTAACATTTAACTTTCCTTTCTTTGTTAATAAAGATTTTTTCCAAGATTTGGCGAGCATTTTATTTTTACATTTAATCAATGTATTATTGATAATGAATTCCCAGAATTACTAAAAAGCAATCTGCTTTGTATAAAAATGGTACCCTTTTTGTCCAAAAACTATTCGCCAATATCAATACACACCCAGTCAGCAAATTTTTTCAAAAATTTCTTTACTTCCAAATAAATTCGTACATAACTTTGGAAAATATTTTATCAAATAATCAATGTGTATTTCGTCCTGGCTACAGCACAATTCATGCAATATTACCCATTACCGAAAATATAAAATTAAGTAAAGTGAAAAATAATTGACTTAGACAAATCATTTAATGGCATGAATTTTGAAATAGTAAAGCTAAAATTGGTATATCACTGTTTTGATAACAATTCCATTCTTTTAATCATGAACTTCTTGAGAGACAGAAAACAGCGTGTAGTTTTGAATAGAAAAAATCTAAATAGGTCTATGTTACACCTGAAAGGGGGTACACCAGGGAACAGTTCTAGGTTTGATTTTATTTGCTCTTTATATTATTTATATTAAAATGAAGTTAAAATTTCTGAAATTAACCAATACGTCAATGGCACATGTTTAATAACATCAGATGAAAATGCTTTTAGAGCAACTAATAATCTGCAATCTGACATTGAAAATCTGAAGAATTATTTCAGCTTAAACGAACTAAAAATAAATGTTGATAAAACGCAATTCTTTATTTTTCAAATAATATTCTGTTAAAAACCGAACATAAAATATTGAGCTTAAAATCAAAAACGAAATAATCAAACAAAGGAATTGCGATAAATATATAGGAGTTGAAATAGATAAGGACCTAAATTCCGATTTATTTTTGCAAAAAATTAAGAAAATGGTTACTAGAATATGATATCTTTATCATTTAAGGAATTTCTCATCTGAAGATCATAAACACTTAATTAATACTACTTGCTCATCCCATTTACTGTTCATTATATTATTACAATCTCCGTCTAAGCGACGTCACATTTGATCGAAAACTTTCAACTGGGCTTTAAAGACTTTAAATTTTTCCAAAAAGCATGATAATTCATTAGAGTATAGAAATAATTATAATATTTTGGCTCCCTTTTACCAAATTCAAGTACAAGTTCTAAGCATTTTATTTAGATGCAAAGCAAAATGTCCATAACTAATATTTCTTAGTTATTATTTAAAATTTAAATCAATTAAAAAATCGTTCAACACACTCTATCATTGTGCAATCGATCTCTGGAATAAACTAGATTATGAATCGCTATCAAAACCTAATTACAAAAAATTTAGAATAAAATTAAAAGATTTTTGTTAAAGAAACACACAAACACTCATATTTATATTATTTATATATTTTTTCAATATTGTAGTTTGTAGACTTTGTAATGTACATTATTTTATGAAATAAATTGCCTTGACTCTTGTTATATTCAGTGGCGTACCCCGGGGGGGACATGGTGGAATGTCCCCCCGTCAGGCTTCCAAATTTGATTTTGACTGGATAAATCAAAAATTTTTTCGTAAAAAATTGAAAACTTTAAAATCTAGGATAGTGAAATGCATTTTTTTAGGGTTAATTTTTTCAATATTTTCAAAAATTTTCGAGGGGCTTCGCCCCGCATTGAGTAATGACCATGATGTCCCCCCGTCAGGAAATCCTGTGTACGCTTCTGGTTATATTTTGTATTATAACTTGAATTTGAGTAATCCTACCACTTTCGCTTAATGATATTTACAAAGCGTTTCTTTTTTCAAATTTAGTAGAGAAACAAAACCGTTAAGTACAAATTAATATGAAAAATATTATATGCGTTCTGCATAGAACCAATTTCGTGACTACTGTCATAGTAGTAATGTTTCTGCTTCGCACTTGAGAGTAAAATTTACTCCTTAAACTGATAAATCTTTATCGAAATTATTTTTGGACGCACGTCACTCTGAACCGAAAAAAATTCAGCTATCATTGTGCGTGATGGTAGGGAATTAATTAAATGAAAATGCATTCTAAAAGGTAGGACGAAGAATTCATTTTATTATTTTTGAAATATATGGTTTAGCATTTCGGTTTGTTACATAATATTCTGTTAGGATGGCAATTAAAATTCATTAAAATATGATTCACATTCAAGTAGATGTTCGCTAATTAGTTGAAATATTCAATAACTAAAACTTGATTATAACCTTTAGATGATTATTAAATTCGAATTAGACTTTGATTTACTCTCACTGCATTGAATTGTCATGTATTTTGTAAAATAATTTAAAACTAGAACCACCGACAGGCTTGCTTGTGTAGAATTTAAAGATTTGTTCTGTACACAACACAATTTGTTGAGTGGAAAATTAAAATTTTATTGTATCAAGGGGCTGCAGCATTGCACTTAGAATAATAATTAAGTGTATCCTTTTGCAACTTCTCAATATTCTCGCTAAAATTGAGTTGTTTTACTTTTTGATTGTTATTTTAGAGGACAGTTTGTCATGAACTAATTTATACTTCTAACAGTAGACGTATATATCATAATGAAATCTTAATCAACAGAAGTTGCTCCTGTAAATGTAGAAAATTCTTAAAAATGAGGAAGTTGATATTTTACAAATATTGGAAAGTACGCTCAAATCGAATTTTAAAGATTTTTCGTTTCAAACACATTCAAACGCAAATGGCCGTTGAAAATTATAACACAGTGATGTAAACCACAATAATGCTTTATAATCCTGCTCTTAATATATTTAATAAACAAACTAAATTTAAGTAACAATAATTGAAATTCAATCAAAAAATGAAAAAAATGATTAAAATTATGAAACATATTATTAAACTTTCCAAATACTTACTAATTATTTAATCATTTTAACACCATAAACAAGTAAGCATTATATATGACACCAGGAATATTGACAAGGAACAATCTATATTTTCCACTTTAGAGGAAATCATAGCGTAAGGGGTGGCATTTCCACTCGCTTAAATATTTGTTTTCATTTCATAGCGTAAGGGGTGGCATTTCCACTCGCTTAAATATTTGTTTTCATTTTCAGTAATTTCGTCATTTTCACCATAAGAACCATCGCCACCTTCTATAATATTGACTGTTTCTGTGTGAACATTGAATTTTAAGGGATTTTTAGCAACCACATTTAATTCAATTGATTTTTTATTGATATTCTTAGTATTGGTTTTTGAGTAAGTGTTAAATTTATCACTTCTATTTTGATTAGGATCACTGTGACAATGGTTTCATAATATTGTATAATAAATCGAAATGTAGTATCCGGATATTAGAGTGTTAATGTCTTTGAATAGAATCGAGAACAGCAAAGAAACTGTTGGTAATCATTTGGAATAAAACAATGATGTTCCAAAATACATGTTGAATAAATTTTGGAGTCTATTGTCCAAGAAATTCAAAGTTGTGCACTCATAGCCATTTTTTTCATAAATTAATCGGCAATTGAGAAACAGAGCTTCTCAATAGGATGCATGTACACCCCAAAGGTACAAAATTTAATTACATATAAATGATAGAAAAATGCTAAATTAAAAGTATAATCAATAAATTGATTCAAGGATCTATTCCAGAGATGGAAGTGAAGTACATTTTTACCAGCTGCACAATCTCCCCCAAAGAACTTGTTCCTTGTCCCATATCCATGTGGTTCACCTATGCCCAATATTACCCATGTTTTTTATTCTACTGCCAAATTGCCCAATCAAAAATATCGGCTCCTTGGTATTTTAGTGACCCATATTTGTTCGATGACTATTTTCACAACAATACAATACAAACGACCTTACTTACGGCTCCGGCTTTTCATTTCTGTATCTGGCTTCTTTATATTTTTACCAGTTTTTGCTACCCAGACATTGGTATTNATTTGTTCTGTACACAACACAATTTGTTGAGTGGAAAATTAAAATTTTATTGTATCAAGGGGCTGCAGCATTGCACTTAGAATAATAATTAAGTGTATCCTTTTGCAACTTCTCAATATTCTCGCTAAAATTGAGTTGTTTTACTTTTTATTGTTACTTTTAGAGGACAGTTTGTCATGAACTAATTTATACTTCTAACAGTAGACGTATATATCATAATGAAATCTTAATCAACAGAAGTTGCTCCTGTAAATGTAGAAAATTCTTAAAAATGAGGAAGTTGATATTTTACAAATATTGGAAAGTACGCTCAAATCGAATTTTAAAGATTTTTCGTTTCAAACACATTCAAAAGCAAATGGCCGTTGAAAATTATAACACAGTGATGTAAACCACAATAATGCTTTATAATCCTGCTCTTAATATATTAAATAAACAAACTAAATTTAAGTAACAATAATTGAAATTCAATCAAAAAATGAAAAAAAATGATGAAAATTATAAAACATATTATTAAACTTTCCAAATACTTACTAATTATTCAATTATTTTAACAACATAAACAATTAAGCATTGTATATGACACCAGGAATATTGACAAGGAACAATCTATATTTTCCACTTTAGAGGAAATCATAGCGTAAGGGGTGGCATTTCCACTCGCTTAAATATTTGTTTTCATTTTCTATAATGTTGACTGTTTCTGTGTGAACATTGAATTTTTAGGGATTTTTGCCAACCGCATTTAATTCAATTTTTATTGATATTCTTAGTATTGGTTTTTGAGTAAGTGTTAAATTTATCACTTCTATTTTGATTAGGATCACTGTGACAATGGTTTCATAATATTTTATAATAAATCGAAATGAAGTATCCGGATATTAGACTGTTAATGTCTTTGAATAGAATCGAGAACACCAAAATACATGTTGAATAAATTTTGGAGTCTATTGTCAAAGAAATTCAAAGTTGTGCACTTTTCTGGGTCATTGCGATTATTTTTAATAAATTAATCGGCAATTGAGAAATAGAGCTTCTCAATAGAATGCATGTAGGCCCCAAAGGTACACAATTTAATTACATATAAATGATAGAAAAATGCTAAGTATAATCAATAAATTGATTCAAGGATCTATTCCAGAGATGGAAGTGAAGTACATTTTAGCACAATCTCCCCCAAAGACCTTGTTCCTTGTCCTATATCCACGTGGTTCACCTATGCCCAATATTACCCATGTTTTTTATTCTACTGCCCAAATTGCCCAATCAAAAAAATCTGCTCCAAAAAGTATCCGTGGTATTCTAGTGACACATATTTGTTCGATAACTATTTTCACAACAATACAATACAAACGACCTTACTTACGGCTCCGGCTTTTCATTTCTGATCTGGCTTCTTTATATTTTTACCAGTTTTTGCTACCCAGACATTGGTATTTTGTCAATATGAAGAATTGTTGCTTGAAGACGAAAGTGCATATGCCTCCCATGACATTTTGGAAGACTAGTAAGTTAAGATATCAAAAGCTTTACAGTTTTGTGACAAAATGCACGCAGTTCAGACGAAATTTGCAGTCTGGTCTGAACAGGATTTCAACTGTTCTGATTGTACTGTTGTTGCAAAACAAATTCTAATATCGCCAACTGCAATTTTTACAATAGAATATATGGATGCAACAAGTTGATACGAAAAACTTCTTAACACGCTTTAGCCTCTACCACTATATTGTAGTTAATAAATTACACTGATTTTTGAATTTTCATTTGCATTAAAACATGACATTGGGCTATACCAGGCGATGTCAAGCACTCCTAATATGAAGCTAGATACTGTTCTAATCTGGGTATTTATTAATATGACTATTCTAAATTAGTGCACATCCAATCTAGTCCAATAATTATGTGATAATAGCATGCTTAGTATTTTCATATTATTGATATTAAAAATATTAATGCTTCTGTTATATTGAAATAAGTATAATTTTTTGTAATATCAGTATATTGAAATGATTTAATAATGTGATTATAATTATGTGTGCATATGCATGCCAAATGAACTCCAAATGCACCGTCCATAGTCAAACTTGTAAAATAGACTAACCTTTCCAACCGGTTCTGGCCAGAGGATATCGGCTGTGCACAGATTGTTAAAAGATTTTAGAAAATGTCTGTTTTCTAAGCTGCTTTTTCGATTTCTAAAGCTAAGATTCCAAATTTTCTTAACAATGTTTCAAGTACATACGAATCATTTCTAGAAAGTAATAGCCTTTAAACAAACCTCTTGATTTATTTTACTTGGAGAGTGTGCAAATGTAAAGTTTTATTCAATAACCAATATATTTTCATCCAAGAAACATTGCTGCGGTGTTACACTAGTTCAAATTTGCTAGATCAAATTGAATATGCAGTCACGCAAATTGAACTGCTTTTTCCCCAATAATTTGTCAATTTTCATTGACATATTATTCTGATTACTACTATTAAAATCAGCAATTACGTACTTGCAAAATCATTTCCCCGATAAAGAGTCATTTATTTAATTCGAAGAATTTCTTTTACTTGCCAAAAAAAACAAAGCAAACAATAATTAAACAATAATAAAACTTTACAGAAAGTGAAGAAGATTGGAAGACGTATGCCTGGATAATTCAAAGTGATAGAGAAAAGCTCTCGTGTGAATGAAGGACAGAAGCCTCATGCAAACTTACAGAGGAACCTATAGGCTCTATGATTCTCATTACACGCCCATGTACTTACTGAATTCAAATTGCATGTTTTACAGTGACAAGTCATCCTGATAATGAGCTTTTTATCGTCAAGAAAAATGCAGCCAATATCACAGAAGGCAATAAACATTGGCGACATTAAGTTCAGGAAGCCTACTTCATGTGGTAAAAAATTTTTTTTCCAGGATGAATACATCAACTTATTTTGTTATGCTTCAATTTGAAGAGCAAGATTCCCCAAGGCGTATGGCTCAATTTTTCCAAATTTTCTAGACTAAAAAATTTTCACAGCATTTCACTCTATTCATCAATTAATGGAATCGTTTAACAAGCATTCTTCCATTGAGTGGTTTATTCGTAAAATATCCGACAATTGAGATCACATTCGCATTATTCTCAGTTATGTGCGGTTGTGATATTGGATAATACTCTATCACAGTCAACTTGTGGTTTGATTTGGCAATAGAGATTTGAATTAAGCTACATTTTTGAAATCTGCTCCCTTCTCTCCTATCCATTACAAGACGTAATCTCGAGAACATTAAATATCTTGAGAACAGCAGTTGAGATGACGCAGATTGAACAGCTCCCATTTTTTAGAAGCAAATCACTGACCCTCGAATTTAAAAGAAGACAAATTCACCAAGGGGTTTAAGTTTTATTCATGTGCAAATAAGATATGCATAATGTTTCGCACTGCATGAAGTATGTTTACGAACATTTTATTAAAAGTATTGCTTCAACAAAAAACCTAAAATTTATATAAACTACAAAATAAACTTAATAAAGTTTTCCCCATGCATGCATTTCTTTTGATAATCCATCTAATTTCTGATGACTTAGCAGATTATGCTTTAATTAACTCTTAAATGTTTTAATATCTATTGAAAATCTAACCTTATCCAGTTTATTCCAGCAAACTAAAGTGGTAAATATAATTGAGTTTTTCCAATCTGTTGATTTATTAAGAATTTTTATTATACATTTACGATTTATTGTGTTATATGTAATATAATTCAGTCAGCATTTTGTTAACATGCTTAACATTAGAACTTAATAAGTACTTTGGTGACAACAATTCAAATCTTTGTAAATAAATAATTACTAGTTTGTTGTTTGTCAATGTTGAATAAAGTCCAAATTGCTGTATTGTATGTAACATGTATACTTATGCTGGAATAAACTTATGCCTTGCAAAAGGGTATACAAGCGTACATGAATTGGCTGCTTACAAATGAATTTATCAATTGGATGTTTTTAGTAATATTCCTCAATTCGTGAATGTATGAAATACCACTGTTCATCTTTCTCGGCTTACTGGATATGAATTTACGAAAATTTAATTCTTTGTTTATTTCAATACCTAGATATATTATTGTTTTACTTTGCGGAATGTTTGCATGGTCAATTTCAATGTCAATTTTACTTGCTATATCGTGAAATTCATTCGATGCAAAAATCATGAATTGTGTTTCATTTATATTTGTTGTAAGATTGTTTTGGATAAATAATTGGAAAGATAATTAATGTTATTCTTAACCAATCTTGTTGCATTGCATGGGCTAGGATTTTTTGCTAAAATACTGGTGTCATGAACATTGATAGATCTCATCTCTAACATAGTATTTAATGTCATTTACATATAGTGTAAAGAGAACTAGTCCAATCACTGTGTCCTATGGAACTATCAACTTTTAGTCCCATGTATTTGCCTAGATTAACAAATATATCATTTAAATGATTAGCAATTTCATTTTTATTAGAAACAATGTTGCCATCAATTAAAATATCACTAGTATTCGTTTCTAACCTTCTACCCTTATTTAAAATTTTATCCATAAATCCCCATTTGTGCTGAGAATTGAGTAGTTTATTTTAAGAAATCATATAAAGAAGTCACTGCGTAATTTGTTTTTGAGAGAACGTATTTCTATTTTGAGATTCCTAAATTCAGTTTTTATATGGATGCATTGTGCATTAATCTTTGATTTTATACTATATCACGTTTTCTATGTTCAAATAATCGGGTGTGAAGTTTGAATACATGTAGTGGTTAGACTACATTTTGACTGATGTTTTATGAATTTCTCAGCAAGTAGGAGAATATTTATGCATCTTTTAATGTTAGATGCAATAAAATTAAGTATTTGTTTCGGGGCATCTAATTTATTTATGCAGTCAAGAAGAATATTATTAAAAAGTTCGTAAATTTTGTAATAGGAAAAATTTACAAAACTTGAAAATGCTAGTTTTCTACTGAATATATTAATATTTTGCTTCTTATTTTATATATAAAGTATAATAAATATATAATCAAAATTTAAATTACTTTAATAATATCATGGACTAATTTCATAGAGGACGCCGTTCAAATTAAATCATATTGCGTAATATTTAAGAAAAATGAGATTTTTGTATTCAGAACCATGCACGTGCAAATAAAAATGGATATCTTATTGCGAAAAAACAAGTTTAATGTGCATGATTATAAATGCAATTTGTATAAATAATACTTCAATTGCTTGCTTATAAATTCAATTTGTTTGCTTTAAATTTGTTTTGTTGGAAAAAGTTATATATGTCAATCGCGCCTATTTGCGGGCATTGTAATTGTCTTGCTTAGACGGTAGAACAATATAAAAAAATGACAAAATAAAAGTATTTTTTGGTTTGTTATTGTATTCTGAAAATTGCATATTTTATTGTTTGAGACACAAATTGCAGATAACAAAGCAGGCACTAAGTGTTCGAAACAAAAAATATGATCAATGTTGTATTTACCTTGCGTAGGTTGCTTCAAATTCAGGTAATCGCATACATTTTGTAATAGATATTCACAGGGCCTCTATTAATATCCATTAGGATTATTATCCACTAATAATTGTGGGACCCTTTGTTATAATTTAAAAACGCATGTCATTTATGACGGCAAAATATTTTGTGAATTTGAAAACTTCGATCCGCGCTCAAATCGGTGTACTTACAGTAAACACAGTTAGACTTTTCACTTATTTCAATGGATGGAATGGTGACTGCAGTGCTGACACGTCTAACAATGCTTTTTTTGCAGCATTTGCTTTAATTTTCCATAACGCAAACTTCTCTGAACAGCAGTAACCTTTGCCATAGATATATGATGGTTTCTCATAACCATAATTATTATAAAACGCATACGCCTTAGTTAATAACCTATTCTATGCACTGGAAAAAAATTATATACAGCAAGAATACTTTGCACCATTAACAATTTACTATATGTGAAAACAAAAACACAGAAATGAACAATATTCAATTTTTGTGATAATTTTTAATACGCTAAAGTTCACTTGATGGTATTTTGAAATTAGATTTGAATTAATATGAACATTGTAAGGTTTTAGAATATCAAAGAATTGCATTGAGATTTTGAAGTCTCGGAAGCGGTTGAAAATTCGCTGAACACATGAGTGATTGTCATCCTTTGAGAATGATTAGTGGAATGTCTGATATTCGCTTTGTGGGATTTAAAACCCAATCATTAAATTGAAGCTTGCACGTGTTTTAATTTCCGGTATGCAAATTACACACTTAAGATGTTTAATTTCTCATTCATGATTTAGTTTTGAAATGGATTAACCGGTTTTTTTAAATGTTATAACTTAAATTATGTATATATATATATATATATATATATATATATTGGAACTGTTCAAATGCATTTCATTCCTATAAATCTATATTACCATGTTTTATTTTTTAGTAATATTTTTTTAAAGAGATCTTGTTACACAGCCCTTTGTGGTGTACACATACTTGAATAAAAGGACATTGTGATACATTGTTCTTTAAAATTGTTTAATAACAACAAAAACACCAAAAATATCTAATAGAAAAATTTATTGAGGAAAGATAAAACATTTGATAAGCATTTTGTGACCCAGAAATAATTAAGTGCACAACAAGTGAAATTTTCCCTAAAAATTTAACCTTAAAATAGATTTATTTCATTAAACATGTTTCAATACAAAATTACAGCCAGTTCCTTTTTTAGAAGAGAAATTGGTAGAAAAGTGGTTGTGTGCTTATTAAAAGTAACCATCGGATGCCAGCTTAAGGAAAACTGTCGAAAACTCGAGCCAATTATGTTTAGCCTTAAATAACTCAAGTAATTCTTTTTAAAATCTGTGATTGTATTTTCAAAAAAAAATTTAATCTCATGATGTACGAAATAATAAAGTTGTCGAAAATTGGAAACAATACAGTGCAGTCTTTAAATTTGGGCATTGTATTTATGCAATGTTAGCAAATTTTAAGAAACTACCATTTATTCAATTTTGTTAAGTATTTCATCAATACTACAAATTTATTTGTTTGTTGCTCTACCGTTTTTTGCTTTAGCCATTGTTATTTACAGAAATAATCAAATCAACATGCAGTGGTGTTTAATGTAACAGAATATATATATATATATATATATATATATATAATACAAGTGGCAGAATTGCAAGGGCAGCAAAAA
>CABFPE010000148.1:439872-461125 GCA_900660155.1 Hofstenia miamia | reverse complement strand
ATATATATATATATATATTTATATATATATATACATATATATATTATATAGTATAAATATAGTATAAATAAATAAATATATATATATATATATATATATATATATACAAAACTAATAATGTCTTGCATCAGTATTCAATATGATACATAAAGCGGAATTTTAGCACATATAATTTCAGTAGGGACTTGAAATAAATGCTCGGAACGGGACTGAAAAATTAAAAACATATTATTTTAGTCTATACATTTTGTCAAAAAACTGAAAAAAGCGGGCAATTAGTCCAACAAAAAATTTATTTTTTGAATTAAATTATTCTGAATGCTTGCTTTCCATCTGATATTTTAGATTAAATATATTTAAATGCTTTGATCCATCAGCTTCGCAAATTCTTCCATTCTTCAATATGTTCTTATATATTAACTTTACCACACTTTATATTTCCACAATTTCGACATTTCAAAAAATATTCTGAGTCTATCCGAGTTTTTGAATAAATACCATAGTTTAAGTTATTGTGTTTAGCTGCTCATCCCGAATTTTAAAAACAATAAATACATCCCGAAAGTAATAGTTTTGTGTATTTCATAGAAAATTAATTACTTGTTCTTAAAATGTCTCTTTGTCATTCTATATTTATGTATGACGTTGGTGTAACTTTGGGGGATATTAATTTTCAGGAATTTTTTCATGTCTTCTTTAACCTTTTCATTTTGAAGGCGTGAGGTTATCAGAACTGCTGGAGTTAAAGGTTGGCATTGTTAAGATTGTTAAAGCCACTTTTATAAATTAAAACACGCTTAAAATAGGATCGTATAATAAGTTTCATTGTGACTCCCTGTGGTTTCGCAGCTACTGTTTCACGAAATTTCTATAAAGGAGCAAATTTACTAAATTCGATAAGTTCAATGGAATGCAATATACTTAATAATGAATTAATTGTTTACACGTTGAATAGTATTATTTCATTCGATCTTATTATAAAGTAAATAATACATCATTTGTGTCACACACAATTGTTCAACATGAAAATAGCTATTCTTTGGCATAACTTTACTGCACTAAAAACATCGGCATATTAATTTTTTATTTAGATTACGATATTTTAAATATTGAATTTTTTGGTAATCACGAGGAAGTATGTTCACAACATTGTTCGATTTTTAGAATTCATTTTGAAGTTCCTGTTATTCTATTTTATTCAGACGACATAAGGTTGCTGTGACTTTCAACTCAGGAAAATCATCAGTTTTGAGAAGTTATGAAAGGCTTACTTATGAGTTTAGCTGTGCTACTTTCTGTGATACAGTCCTGAGACTGGCGTGCGCAAGGGAGGGACAAAGTGGAATGTCCCCCTTCAGGTTTTCAAAATTGATTTTGATTGGTTAAATCCAAAAACAATTCAAGAAAATATTTTAAAAAGTTAAAAACTAAGGTCCTGCATAGCATTTATAGGTCTATTTATTCAATATTTTAAAAATTCTTATGACTCACTTAATCATGATTGAGATATCCCGTCAGAAAATCTTCCAACTTGTGCTTTTCACTTGCTGCTAATAATGCTCTACGTTCTTCAGCTTCTGCAATATCTCCTGATTTACCTTAAAAACTTTCTATGCCTTATCTTTCTTTTCTCTCTATACATATATATCTTTTAGTACTGTTATTTATAATAGTTTCTACTCTATATTTACGACAACTATTTTTGGATTTCTTGTTTAAACGATATTGCATATATGTCGATTCGTGCTCTGTACCTAATGCCAAACTGCTTATATGTCTTGCCTCTAGCATATACTGCCTGCTCAAATTTCAACGTACTTTACTATGCCACAATTTGTGTTCATTATGCCAGCTTCTGATTACCATCCAAAAGATTATTATTAATTTTTATGACACAAAACAGAAAATTTTTATCGGACAGGAAATTTGAGCTTAGAAAAAACTATGGTACCTCAGATGCTCTAATTTGAATTGCTGAACAAATCAAGTTAAGTGTACATAAATCTGAAACTAGCAATGTAGCTTCAAATTTACGGTAAGATCTTGCGCCCAATTCAATTTCGGAAAATATTGATGTAAAATTATAATAATATAACTACTCAGCACATACCAACAAAATTATTGAGGTCTTAGCAAATTATTTGAATAAAAAAATCTTAAGATTAATCTTGATAAAACACAGTTTATTATTTTCACAAACAGTCATCTGATAAAATCACCCTCAAATTGTCCGATCATGTAATAGTTCAAATAAGCATCGTACATTATCTTGGAGTTGATTTCGGTAAGGAAGTAATATTCGAAAATCTTTAGTCAATAAATTTCAAAAATAGTTTGCGGGGATAAGAGTATATATATTAATAAAAAATCTTAGAAAAACTCACCAAAGCAATTAATGCTGTTGTTATAAGTCAGTTTTAATGTGCACGCTTTGTATTACAAAATATTTCATCTAAAAATAGTTAGAATTTTTTTTTACCGAGCAATTCTTACTCTAAATTATATTCTGAAATACGAATGTATTGACAACATACAATATAGGGGTCGATATTATTAAATTCCAATCATTGCGTGTAATGGGAAACATAAATGATCATCCTGTTCTACAATGGTTTTAAGTAATGTGCTTATGCTCAATGTCACACAACTTTGGAATTGCTTAATGGTTAGAATTAGAAAATTAACTAATAACTAAGTTAAACAAACCTTATTATAACACCACACTCACTCATACTTAATAAGGTCCTTATATACAGTTTGTCCATAAAAGTAACTGCGGATTTAGATTTTAATGTAAGATGATTTCATAAATAAATAAACAAATAATGGATTGCCCAAAAATTTGTTTACATATTAGAATATAACAAATGTTCAAAATGAGTACCATTGATATCTCGACACATTTCCAACCCCGAACTAAAATAACACATCTTTTCTTCCCGTTTTTGAATGTTATTCACTTCATCTTTGATAGACTTTTTTTATTGCACCATTGTTTGTGGTACTTTGTTATAACCTTATATTTCAACAGTCCCATACCCCAACTACAAAATTGATGACAGAAATTTTGAATGTGCTTCCATTTTCTGCAGTTTCTTTGGAGAGTGCAATGAGATGTTCTGGATCAGCTTTCTGAACTGTAAGTCATGCAATAAACGAAGACTGTACGGGTTCCTTTCAGAGATCTTATGTACTGCTAACAGCTCTTGCTATTTCTTTGGAAGTTGCTGTACCATATTCATGTTGCGATAACAACTGTGCAATACCCTGAGCAACTTCCTGATTTTTTCAACAACAACATGCCGCATTCTACATTTGATGTTGTCCAAATCAAGATCAGGTGCTTGAAATATATATATATATATATATATATTCATTTATTTATTTTTTTGATTTATTTATCTATCTATTCATTCAATAATGCTTACATTGACTCTACATAGTTCACAGTGATTATTTTTATTATATTTCTTAGCAAGAAATTGGTTCTAACTCTTGTTATTATTATTTTTGTTATTTTTATCTCTTTCCACTTCACTCTAGTGTTCCTCGCGCTTCTTCACTCTCTATCTCTGGTTCCTCACCCTTCCAATTACTCTCCTAAACCTTACTGCATCCTCACCTGCTCCACTTCTCAGCGTCTTCAACAAATCACTGCGTAATGTCTTAGGGTTTTCTCTTGCAGTTTCTATAGTTTTCGCCTTACCTATTTTGCACATATCCTCTGCTCCCTTCTTTGTCCTGATCCTAGCTATTTGTTGTTCGATTTCAGCACCTCCTATGTACTTGCATACACTAATCTACATTCGTGATGCTCTAGCCTCTTTACTTTCTAATGCTTCAGTGACTTTTCCTGTCTCTAATGCTAACTTGCTTTTCTCAGCTGCTTTTGATACTGCCATGCATATCGCTGTTTCCATTATTTCCTCTTTGTCTACCACTACTATATTTAGCCTTCGTGATTCTATCACTTTGCTCGTCTGTATGCTGAATCCCACAGTATCTAAACCGTTTATTCTATGTGACGCACTGTGGTTTTGCTCATGCCACTTGTCTCCTGCTTCTAACCCATGGTGCCTGCGCAATCTTCAGTGGACCACTATTTTCACCTTGTTATGTCTGGTTTTATATTAATAATAATAATAATATTATTATATCATTACCTCTCACAGCTTCATGCTAATATCCCTCTCAGCTCAAGGGACTCACCAGTTCCCAGGTAGTCTGAGAGCTTTCCTCAGGACTCCTAACAATGCTACTTCTGTGCTACTGCTCCTCCCCACTTTGGTACTCCCAACTCCTCCAAGTAACTATTATGTTTCTTACTCACTGCTCCAAGTGCTCCTAAAACTACCGGGACTATTTCAACCTTCTTCAACTTCCACAGCCTTTCTAGTTCCTCTGCCAACTCTCTATTCTTGTCTATCTTCTTTTTCTCTTTGTCTTCTACATTCCTATCCATTGGTACTGCTATTTCTATCAATGTTCCCAATCGTTCTCTTTGTCTACCACTACTACTCTCCTCTTGTATTCTTTTCTTAGCCTCATCTTCATTTCCTCATGATCTGTTCTGTCCCTCTTTATTACTCTTAAGTATTTGTACCCCTGTTTGACTTCCTCAATCTTATCCCCACTGCTCGTACTTAAACCATCCCCATCCATACACTTACCTCTAGTCATTGTCACTGCTGCACACTTTCCTAATCCACCACTGCCTGGTCTACAAACAACTGATCTTTGCATCTTCTCGTCTTTGTCCTACATTCCTTCTGCTCCTCTAGTATCAACTTGTTCTGTTCTAAGTAACATGCCAGCTTTCTTGAGTTCACAGAAGTTAGCAATTTCCAAGTTGTTGGCAGACATGTTATTGGCCTGAAGTTGCTTGCCTCACTGCCTTTCTTTGGGTCCTTCTGTATCAGAAATGTCCTTCTCACTACCATCCACTCTGGACACCCCTCACCACACACTCCTTCAATGCTACTGTTAGTCTCTCATGAACCAAAACTAACTCATTAAAAATATATTAATAGTCAAACATTATGTCTCTAATGTTTTGCGTTTGGAATAAATTGTGCAAGCAACAATTTAAACTGAAAATGCTTGGGTATTGGTGTCCTGGATATCTTTCAAAAGTTCTTGAATATTTTTCTAATGCTTTTGTGCTATTTTATTAACCACCTTTATGAGCACGCTTAAATAAATGAAATAACAGAGACATGCATATTTCTGAAACACAAATTAAATTAAAAGCCAGAAGGTTTCTAAATATTCCGGAAGTATGTAGTTAGGTTATCCTAAAATATCAAATGACGTTTGTTTTACATATTTCTACGCATAATTCAATTGTGGTTAACTTAATGCTAATTAATAATCAAAGTTCATTTAATATAGGTATTAGATGACATTAGAAAATATGGCAGCTCAGGGAATACTATAAACAAATATTTGTTTAGATGCTAATATTACAACGCAGCGCTGTTGTAAATGTACCATGCTGGATATTCAACTTCTAAATAGATTGGGATTTTATAGATTACGTTCAATTCGAAATCATGACTCTATTTAATTGCTATTTGCTTAATCATTTATTCAAATCGTAATTGGTTAACCTAATTTTTGTGATTTTCATTCAAATTGTATAGGGTGTAGGAATACGAGACCAAGCAATTTTAGTATATTTCAGGAAATGAATCCGATAACATTTTCTTAAAAATTTATATATATATATATATATGTACACAATGTTTTTAACAAACAAATAAAAAATTGTTTCTTGAGTTGCAAAAAATGGCTTTGATTGAAAATTTTACTTAAAATGCGTATCTTCATAATAACATAGTAACATGGTTAGGTTATATTAAATAGTAAATGTTGTTTACGCCTCATGCTTCAATATATGCTGCTTAGATTTAAACTGAACTCGATTAAGGAATTTAAAAGATCAGAATATAATACAGATCTATTTTAAAATTCGCTATTTGTTAATGTATTGATTCCAATGACCTAATTTTTTGTAGGCTATCAAAAAATATCCCTTATTAATGCAAAAGGCGTTATCAATTTTATCATTTCAACTTTAGTTCTATTTTTATATTCTATAAAAAGCTCTTAACAAAAATGTACTCGATGAATAAAGTAAATAATTTTCAAAAATTTTCGGTTTTGCGTCAAAATCAATTCTTATTATTAAGTATTCATAATAGCTAACTCATTTTAAGTTCTTCGGAAACATTTTTAAACTTTATTACCAGTTCAAATTTTAATGGAACTTCTCCACAAAAATATCAATATTATCTTCTCAACGGCATATACCAGCAAAACAATTGCAAATAGAATATATTTTGCTGTTAACGAGTAGCCAACCCTATTTTTCCAACTATATGCAACATGCAATGCCTGCTGTCGATATTATTACACATTTGCAAATATTATATTTGAAGTGATCAATAAGTATTAATTATTTACTAATATAAAATACTTGGAACAATAAATTTTTTGACTTTGATCATATTGAATAAGTAATCTCAAAAAATGTGTAAAATTTTCAAATTTACACATATGCAGAAATGTAGACGTGCGCAAAAGAATTTATAGTACTTATGCAATTTGTAGTTGACTACGCTATAAAAGGAAGTTTTAAAACAAAATATATTATTTCGAAAAAATGGAACCTACGTCACATGATAAGAGGTGGGAACTTGGGTTCACATAAAAATATGTTCAACACTACATTTGCAGTCAAATGGCGTATCATAATCATAGCAGAAACATGGGAGAGCTATGAGATACACACCTGACGCATGTGACAAAATAAGATGGGTTAATGATAAAAAATTTTTTTTGGTGGGTTAGGCATGTGTCAGAAAAGTCTAGCTCTATGAGCAAATTTGTTATTGCAACTGATATATATATATATATATATATATATGAAATGACGGAAAAATATTTCTTTCCAGTTAAATTATTCTTCAAAATTGTTATGGTTATGCATTGCTCCTTTGACCTTAGAGCACTCGAAGTTCATCTTAAGTTCAAACTAGGCACCTAATTCACTGAACTTCACGTGGGATGAATCAATCAACATTTTTTAAGTATTTCTTACTGGCATTTGTAGGGCATGCGAGCTTAAAGCAGGTTGGAATGACATCAAATATTGCGAATTATTAAAGGATAAAAGTAAATCAGTTGATACATTAAAATATTTAATTAAGTACTTCAAATGATACTAAGCAGATATCTTGAATAATTGATTTAGAATTTCTGGGAGTCTTTGAGAAAAAAAGCTTAAAGATTTTTAGTCGAAATCAATTGCGAACTGGTAATTTCCAATTATTTTTATCACTTTCAATACGTATCAAAGAAAATGAATAAATGTTTCTGAAGAGTATATTGGAGACAGCAATAAATTCTAAGTAATTGAAAATATAATTAAAATCTTTGCCTGCAGGGCAGAGCTTAAGATAATGAATGTTATATGAGGTGTGAGCAAAGCCAGTAGAAAGGTTGTGTCACTCTGAAGATCTAGCGAGAGTTTTTGACAGTGCAACCAAAATAATTCCAATTAACCCAACAAAAGAACCTGCGATACAATAAGTTTGTATCCGTTTTTTAAATTGGTGCTTAGGGTGATTATTTTAAAAAGAACATCACGAATCCAAAAGATTCAAACATAAAACCGACTTTATGCAATAATTTAAAATTCGAAGGCTATGCTTGCATTTTGTAAGCCTGATTGATTTAAATGGCATTAGTTTTGGGCCTAGAATATTATTTACATTGTAAAATATTTCATGATGCCATTGTGCATATACTCGCTTCGCAACATTATAAGCCTGAGAAAAAAATTATTGAACATCGGATTGGGCTTAGGACATTACCATTGTATCAATGATCTAAAATATCGAAATGTAGTTTGGAACACGTAAGATTGAACACTAATGGTAAACGTTTTGTTTCATATTTATGAGCAGGTCTCCTAAAAAAATTAGCCTAAATAATAAATATTAAAGTATATTATGATTCATTATAACTATATTAGATTTTAGCTTTCTGAGATTTTAGTACACAGTGTCAATTGTATATAATGGCCCTAGATGAATCAATTATACATTCTTAACACTAGAACAGCGATTACTCCTTGAGAATACATTTATATCAGATGTTTCAAATGCGAACGTTATGAAATAGAAACTAAATTTCTACAAATAGCATATTCAAAATGATTAACAACATATTTAGGAGTATATGTACTTGCTAGTGTTTTTTCTGAATGAATAATAAAGCAAACAAAATTGCTAATGATCAGTTTAAGCTATTCTCGCGTTTCTACTGTTAAGGTATGTTATTAGTACCAAACTTCATAACTACCAACAGGAGGCCAAATGGTTTCAGCAGAATAACTCTGCTAATACCCCACAAGCAATTCTAAATGAAGTAAAAAGCAGCACCATTAGGTTGTGGTTGCATTTAAGTGAATTAATTAATTAATGTTATATGATTAAAATACATCACTGATTATAGTTCTAATTTTAAAATGCGTAGTAAAATAATAATCTAACTTCTATTATACAATAACTACTAAAATGGAAAGCTGTAATAACGGAATTAGTTAAAAGAGTAGGTTGAATTAATTAAGGTCGAAAATTGGACTTCCTCTAAACAATTATAGTTTGAATATAATTATAGTATTACCACCTTTCCAAATGCTAGTGTCCTAATAGAAGTTAATACCTCAAAGAAATTAAGTTAAGTTCATAATAATTTTTGCTATTTATAGGTAGTATATACAAGGAAACTTTGAGATCCATTTTGTAAAATAAACATGAAATAGTAACATCAAGTATCGAATTTATCATGATTAGGATTGGGGTTAAAGTTGGGATGAGAGTTTGGCTAAAGCCCTGTTAATAATTAATTTTGTCAAAAAATAATTACCACCACTTTTTGGCTATTTTCTCGGGTCGTATAACCATTTTCGAAAGCTCAATTCTTTTTCTACATGACTATGCAATTTGATTGAACATAGGTCATATGCATTTCGATTTGGATCGAAAAAAATTTTTTCTAAGATATCGTATTTTTCTTTTAGGCATCTCAAAACGTCCCAAATCTTTTCCCAAAAAAATCGGGATGCTAACCAGGAATCAATATTGTTCCTACGACTTAACTACTTATGCCAGTCGAAATATCTATTATTAATCTACATGAACATTTATATATATATATATATATATATATATAGAATTTTAGAAGGGCTTGAATTTTCCTGCATTGAAATTCCACAGAATCAAAATAATTACATAATTACATCTTGATGAATTTATAGAAAATGTTAAAAATAAATGTTATACCCTGACGTTCTCTTTATTCTTTGCATAATACGCAATACCTCGACATAACTAAATATTCTTCTGTTTTTTATAACTCCTACCCAAGTTTTTAGTGACTTCTATATTCTGGGTGTTATTGTTCACTAGGCAAATAATTATCTTTTATAGATTTTCTAACTAGTTTGACAAGAATAATAATATTCGTATAGGTTTGGACAGAACGCATAGTACTTCTTTGAAAATTAGACAATGTTGAGTAAGTTAATAGTTAATACAATAAATTCTGGTTCAAATATTCTCAATATATGATGCATCTCTAAATATGTAATACTTGCTACAAGCATTTTGTCATTTAAATTTTTTAACTAAATACTATTAAATAATCAAACAATGGTTGCAAAAAATTTATTATCAAAATTAATGTGCAAAATTCCAAGGTTATTTTCATTTTAGGGTCTTACATTTCTATATTTTACCCTATATATGGGGATATCAACATTGTGAATTAAGGTTTTTTTTATTATGAAATCTATATAAAAAAAACAGTACTGATGTTGACTTCTAAATCTGTAGGATGGAAACTGCACTATAAAACTCAACTTCTTGTATATTCAGAAAGTCAAGTAGAGTTCCAGTAATTACACCGCAGGGGGAGAAAGCATCTGCTGCTGTATTCTTTTCCAGGTCGATAAATGACCTCACAGTCATAAGGTAATCGTTCAATTTTCCCTCTTTCGACCTTATCATTTTCAGCCTTGCCCTACAGAGTACCATCATAGATAAAAGCAACAGATTTTTGATCAGCAAGAATTTTGAAATGCGTTTTCAAAAGATTATGACTCCACTTTCTCATCGCCTCAATGATGGCATATGCCTATTTTTAAACTGGAGAGTGATTTTTCTCGCTTGTAGAAAGAGTTCTTGAGAAAAATGCAACAGGTCTTCTATCTTGATTGATTGTTGTTGATATAGCAAAGTCTGAAGTATCTGTTTCCACTACAAGGGGAATTCGAGGGTTAATAGTCACAAGAACAGCATGTTCTAGTTCTTTCTTCAACATATTGAAACTTCTACAAACTGTTAAAGGCAATGGAAATTCTCTGTTTTTAGTTAGTGGGAAAATTTTATCTGAAAAGTGGGAGATCTACTGAGAATAAAAGGCGAGCATGCCTACAATCCTCGGCTGAGCTTTGAGTGTAGATGGAGCTTTCATTTCCCTCAATGGTCGTAGCCTCTCTGGTTCTGGATTAATATTACGTTTGAAAGTATGGTATCCCAGCATGTCCGCATCTTTCACTCCCAGAACACTTTTTATTAATTAAATGTAATACCATATTTTTCAGATGCTTTCATGAATTTCTTAAGATTGCCGTTGTGCATTTGTTTTGTATAAACACAAATAATTATGTTATCTACATAGAAAAATACATCTTGAAGATTTTCACTAGTAATTATTTTGTTAATAACACGTTGAAAACAAGAAACGCCACTAGTCACACCAAAAGGAATCCGATTGAAATGATACAAATTCCATGCATTTTTCTTCATCTCTGACAGGTATCAAATGATAGGCATTCTGCAAATCCAAAGTACTGTAGTACAGATGCTGAGAGACCTTCTACACTAATTTATCAACACGTTTCTGAGGGTAGGCATCTAGATATGTATTTTTTTCTTAATGGTTTGAGAATAATCTATGACCATTCTATTATGTATTTCATTAGTGGTGACTAAAACGTGAGCCAGGTTTTAATGATGCCAGATTTCAAAAGTTTGTCAATTTCAGCGGTGATAAACATTTCATCCGCTGTAGAGTGGCGTCTAGATTTGGTTGCAATGGGAATAAAGTTAGGAGAGAGGTTTGCAAAAAGAAACCGTGGTTGTGCATGAGCGGCTGACACCCCACAGATGACGAGATATTTTCAGTTCAGAGTGTGTGTTTAAGAAATCATGTTCAAGGATTACTTCTGCGCATGCACTAGGTAGGAGTGATAATTTTACATCGTTGTAGTGTCTCCCCTGATACGTAAGTTTCACATTACAATAACCTTGAGTTTCATTAACAAGATTCACAGAGGTCATAGTAATAACACGTTTCGACAAAATAATGGAGCCCACTTTTGATCCTTAGCTATCGATGTATCGATGTAGCTCTTAGAGCTCCCAGAGTTGTCTAAGGCTGCAAGTCTTTTACCATTGATATTAACCTGAATCATTGCTCCTTTAAGGCTAACAGGTCCTACAGCAGCTACAAATGTCGAATTGAGAAGTGTTGATGCTGATACTGGTTTAGGTCCTGTAGAAGTGGATTGAAAAACTTTCTGGAAGCGTCCTTTCTTCCTGCAAGATATTTCGACCAGGGGTGTTTCTTGTAGCCACAGAAATAACATAATTGCTGAATTGAGGCAAAAGAATAAAATTCCGATTAATCAGATTCTATAGATTGAGCAGATGCTGTTGGTGTTGTTTGAATCATTTGCTGAGGCAGATAAGATTAACTTTGTTTTTCGTCCATTTCAAGTGATCTAGCAATGTCGAAAGCTGTCTGTAATGTGAGGTAGTTTGTTTGAGTAGCCTTTGACGTATAGAGTTGATTGAAGACCACTGATAAAAGTATCTCGAATTGCTTCTTCTCTATATTGATCTTCTGTAACTGGTTTGAAGTTGCAGCCTTTTTTTAAAGTTTTCAATTTTATAAGAAATTGGTCAAGTGAAAAGATACCTCTCCATAGCGTTTGCGTTTTAAGTTCATTAAATAGAAAGTTAATGTAAAAACGATAAGAACTTTTCAATAAGTTTTAATGAACTTAAAATTTCATTTACATAACTAAAACAAATTCGTAACAAAAATTCCATAACTTATAGATTCTTACGTTACATTATATTACTACGATGGCGTGTGTGGTATTTTGTGTGTCACACTTACAAGTGTTGTCTTTAAACGCTTATATCTCCGTACCTATTTGGTCGATTTCGATGACATTTGCGCATTCTTTTAGAAATGTCCTGAAGATTTGTTTGGCATATTATTTATTACTTTTAATTGACGGACAGGGTAACATAAGAAAACTCGGAGTAGGTAAAAGTGTCAATCTCAAACATTATAGCGCTATCCGCTATTCAAACGCCTATATCTCTGTAGCTACGAACAAGATCGTTAGTATTAAAAATATCATTTCGTAAATTTATAAGGNCAAGTGTTGACTTTAAACGCTTATATCTCCGTACCTATTTGGTCGATTTCGATGACATTTGCGCATTCTTTTAGAAATGTCCTGAAGATTTGTTTGGCATATAATTTATTACGTTTAATTGACGGACAGGGTAACATAAGAAAACTCGCTATTCAAACGCCTATATCTCTGTAGCTACGAACAAGATCGTTAGTATTAAAAATATCATTTCGTAAATTTATAAGGGTTCTACTACATTTAGTGCACATCACAATCACAGTTGTAAAACTAAGGGGGTACGTAACCCTCCCCCAAAGTGCAAAGTATTCTCGAAAATATATCACTGTAATATATTTCTGGAAAATAAAAAAAATAGCAACAAATATTTAAAATATGAATTTAGGTGCATGTTAAGGTTAACCTGAAAGGTGCGAATGTTTTGTTAAGCTTGTCAGCATCACTGTGTGAAAATCACAATATCATTTGCTTTTATCATAGCATAGGTGATACAACTATAATAGCACACAACAATTTTTCGCTCTAGCTCTTTACTAGGACAAATAGTATAAATAGTACAATATTTAGTAATTTGACTTTTAATGCATGACATTCTATTGCATATTAAGAATTAAAGGTTGATTACAAATTTATGGATAATTGAGATATGCGTAGTGTGGTACACCACAGAATACCGCGGTATGCAGCGGTGTCATGCGGTTGCGGTTAGGAAAAAGTTATTGCGGTATTCCGCGGTGACAGCATGCGGTGAGACCGTCGGTCACAGAAAGTTTTACAAGAATGTCAGCAGGCACATCTATAATGTCCTACAGTCACGTTGTAATCAACTCTGCAAAGAAAACTAACGTTGAGTCACTTTACTTGCCATTTAACAAACTTATCAAGGAACCAGATCTTATTGCAGTGTCCATATCCATACCTATACGAGATACTCTAATATACACAAATGCATCATACTCAAACCCCACAATGGAGTTTTCTATAACAACGTTTCAAACGGCGGCTGATTACATAAGCAAGCAATGGTACGGTGTAGAATCCGGATTTTTGTCAGTTTTTGCCAACGAAAATATACATAATATATGTATATGTGGTCAATGCATCCCCAAATACAGTCTTGAACAAGAATGGATGGAATTCCAATTCGGCAAGCATTCGTTCTATGAAAAAAGATTCTTTGAATAATTTGTTGGAGTTTGTTTTCATAAGTTTTCTGCGATATTATTGTTTAGTTCATTATTTTTCTTAAAAATCAATCGTAAATAGGTAAATATTTGAAATTAGTATGAATAGTTAAACATTAATATAGCAAAAGTTTATAATTTCAGGAAATCTGTAGAACGAAATTTTTGCTAAAATATTTCGTAAAAAGCGAAGTAAGGCAGCAACAGTGGTCAAAGTATATCAAAAATTTTTTCTGATATGCGAGTTGTAGTATTTGCATTGTTGATAATAATTCAGAATTTTATTAATTGTATATTCTGAAGAAAAATGTTCTTAGTTTGACTTTGAATGATGCATGATCACGCGATGGATAACTGAAATTGCTAGAATCTGGAGCTTAGCATGTTATGAGATAAGCATTTTGGATAGATTTCATTGCAAAANAAAAATGGCTTTAGCGCCCAAACGAAGCCTCATACCCCCAAAATTTTTTTCATATTTCACAATAACGTATCCACTTTTATCTCACAGGAAAAATCTGAAATTAGCTGAGACAATATTAAAGAAAATGGGTACCAATTTCCGTCGATTTCGGATATATGGCAAATACATAACGGAACACCACAGCATTGAACAAATGCTGCGGTGAATGAATTCGATTGGCAAGGGCCGTACCATCCAGTACTGGGTGTTCAGGGGTTTTTAATTTTTAATTTTTAATGAACATTGATGTGCATTATTCTTTGAAAGAATGCTGTCATCATTGTACTGACTGTAATCTGTTGTTGCCAACTCCGACTTTGGGGTAATTTATTGTTGGTTTTTTTGGTAGGCTAACAGTAGTCTTGTGTTCCTATGTTCTCATTTGAAGTAAAATGATTCTCCCTTTTTCTAAATATCAGATAACCATAAATTATTGGTCTTACAAAATTTCAAAATTTTGAAATCATTGAACTTGTTCAAGTCAAAAGTATGCAAAGCAGTAAACTTAATAAATTTTTCACAATTGTTGAAATAAAACAACATTTCATTTTCCATGATAAACTTGTAATTCCGGAAATGGTAAACCTACTAAAACATGAATATACTGCTAATATTAACCATAATACTACATGTATTACATTCACATAGTTTAGGTTCATTACCTTTTTAAGGAGAAATTTAAATGCTAGAAACAGCTTCACTAATTGCATTTGCAAATATTATTTTCTTGCAATTTATTCCAAAAATATATTTTCTGACATATATTTGCATTCCATAATAATGNAACATGAATAAACTGCTAATATTAACCATAATAATACATGTATTACATTCGCATAGTTTAGGTTCATTAACAGTTAAAGGATAAATTTAAATGATAGAAACAGCTTCACTAATAGCATTTGTAAATATTAGTTTCTTGCAATTTATTTCAAAAATATATTTTCTGACATATAATTGCATTCCATATTAATGGGAGTAGATTATTTTTTATTGTAAAAACTTCAGTTATAACCACACGAATGTAGGGACGGCCCGGGGTGGGTGGGAAAGGGACAGGCCTGCTACATCGGCTAAAGCCAAGCAGGCCTGTCGGGTTTTCTATTTGAAAATATCATTCTGTGATAGCTAATCCAATTTGCACCAATTTTTTTCGATTGTTGCACCTTCTAAAGTAATCTGGATATTATGTTTTATGCTATTCTACGGCAAGTTTCCATGAAATTCTAGTTGTCTTCAATCATAGTACAATGAAAATTAATTACGAGAATGATACATTTACGCGTGTCCTGTAAGCCTTCATACATATAATCTGAAAGACGTGAAGCAATTTACTATAGATTTTCAATTTGCGATTGCTGTTTGTCAGTAGTTTTATATGTTTCAACTTAATTTTTCACATTAAGATGAATGCGATTATAGTATAACCATTAGTGTTGCCATATACTAAACTAATGCAATTATAACATTAAGATATGGACCTGGAATTGCTTATTTTTACGAAAAAATTTCAGCAATAGCAAAACATCAAACAATATATTCAATATGTACTCTTAAAATCGCAAATTCTTATAGATGACAGCTACGTATATATAACAAATACTAACCAAATATATCTTAAATACTAAATACATATTGTTTTCTGCATCGCGGGTCATTGTTTTTTCATATACATGTGATACATTTTTGTTTAAAGAAACTTGATTAAAAATTGAAAAGTATCAGTTTTTGGTAGCTCAAGATAGCGCCATAAGAAAGTTCAGTTATTTATGTATTGTCAGCTATTTATTTTATGTTATGAGAGCATTGGAGAAACAAAAACGCAGTTGGAATATAGAATTTCAGAGCATATGCGAGGACGTCTTCAGTTTGAAATCAAAATGTACCTAAGAAGAAAAAATCCTACTATTTGTTGAAAACTTAATAATAATAAAAAACGTTATGAAGAATTTAACAAACGTAGAAATTGTCATTTTTACCTAAATATAGTATAGCATCCGTGAAGAGCAATAGAAAGATTATAAACGTGGTATTTACCACCACGATAGGCGGAGACACTCGAAACATATCTGCATGAATATATTTCTTGTTATATTTCAAACATGGATAATTTCTGAACGTCTTATACAAAATTTATTCGCCAGAAGGGCTTATTGAAAATGGTTTACGTAATACCTTCTGGAGCAAAAACATCTGTGGTTAATTTCGGTTACAAAACTACTTTTAAACATGAAAAGCTTCGCTGTTTGTTCCACAATAGAAGAACTTAACTGAGAAACGTGATTTTCTAGATCTACCACTGTGCTACTGCAAGATTCGAACATGATTCCAACATAGATTCGGATTCGGATTTGATTTCGTTTATTTGTTTAGCATAAATTAAGTCCTCGAAATTCTGTTCAATCTTAGTTGAAGTTATTACCAGAAATAAAATTTAATAAATATTTTTAAATATAAGAATCTTTAACAGACTGATATTTTATAATGATTATTTGGACTTGCCAGAGTTTTTGCTTCATGTCGAAGTTTTCAATAGTTTTATAGTTGTGGGTCTCTGTTAGACGAGTCGGGTCGAGACACGGTTAAATATAATTGCTAGGGTGATAAAACGCTAACATATTTAAGGAAAAATTTAAGAAGTCAAACATTTGAGTCTTTGAAATTCTTAGGGATTTTAATTCTTCTCGAATATTTTTATTGCTATAGTAGTAGTAGTAAAAGACTTTATTTGCATTATGCAAATCATAATGATAACGGCACTCATTTTAAAAATAATTGTGGTAGTATGTTTTATAGCATACTAGCTGTTTGACCTGTGCTTCGCTCGGGAAATGTATTTAAAAAAGCAGAAAACTGTTAATGAAATTCCACTTATAGAAAGAAATGAAGTATGGGAACATTTAAGTCAATAATTAGCTCAATAATTAAGTCATTGATTAAATGTGCCTAAAACCTTTAGGAAGTCATGGGGTTACAAAAATATATGATGTTGGTACCTAGGTCTAAAAGTTTCTGAGTTATAAGCGGACAAACACACACATTTTGCCCTTTATATAATAGATTCGTTTCCTTAGGTATATTTTCAAAGACTTCACATAGATAACTTAAAATCTTCTTCCTATATAAAACTCATCTTTTTATTCTTGTTCATATTAATTGCCATTTTAGTAACTCTGTTAAAATAAAAATTCATAGGCGTTCGCAGGCGTTGCTTCTTCACAAACAAGACGTTTTTTCATCGCTTCTCAGAAAATACGTATAAGGCAAAGAAAAAGATATAAACCTCTAAATATCAATATAGCACTACTTTTGATGTAACATTTTATAGAATGAAATGAGATATTCCTAATCTTATTGCCGATATATTGGAGAATGTTGAGGCAATTTAGCCTCTTGTAGTAATCTGATCGAAATATAATCCTGAGCAAGACTTTGATTGAAATTTTTCTAGCAGTTTTATGTAACCCTAATCATAATCCCCTAATAAATATATTCAAAATATACATGTATGCTCATTTTTGCATGGTATTGTTTTTTACTGGGGGGCGTAGTCTTCAAATTGTTGAGAAAATATTATTGTTAGTATGAAAAAAGTGTGCATATGCAAAAAACTATATTATATAAGTTAAGAATAAATTTTAATGCATTTCATCAATGCCTACTGTTAACATCAATGTTTATTTAATTCCAAAATAACATCAAATTTCTGAACATTGATATTGATCTGATTTGATATTGCTGATATGAAAAATTCAAGTTTTGTTTGCATATCAAAATCCAACCCAGTCTGACGGGTCCAAAAAGCCCAGGTCGAATAGAGTTAAGGATGTCACAATATTATTAAATGCATTGAAGACTTTTTCAAAGTGTAAGTCAATGTACATAAGCAAAGTTAACAAAGGAAATGCCATAGCTATACATATATTAACTAAGACTTACCTTATTACTGAAATGAAGAGAAATTTTCAATTTAGTGCTAAAATTAATCAAAAATATAGAGAAGAAGGGTTTTAAATAATGAAGAAATTTTTAAAATTGCTGGATATGTATAAATTAAAAAAATATTTCTAAAATTATTTACAAAAACAAGTATTGTCGTCTAACTTGCACCGTTATATTGTTCGACCAAGATACATAGGGATCAAGAAATATAACAATTTACACTAATTATTTTCAAAATATTGAAACCCTTTGTTCTACATGATCTTTTAGTAGAAACTAAGAAGATGAATATGAAAAATGTTCATTGTTACTTTTGATGTAAACAATTTTCTTATGTTTAATGATCAACAAGTGGTGTGCAAGGGGCAGGACACCCATATTTTGTACGTGAATCCCTTGGCTCTCTTAAAAATAAATATAATGTATACAATTCCTTGTGTTTTCAAATCTCTTTATATTTATAGGCTGATATTTTTCTAATTATAAGAGTTCTTTGTCATCATACAGCGTAAAAAAGATGTAGGCGATAAAGAATATTTTTTAAATAACTCTATTACATAATATTAAATCACATCATTGCATGCAAGTATAAATTATGTTACACTTAAATCTTAAAGAGGGATATTATAGGATTACATGAAAAACTTTTATCAGTATATCGTAATAAATATAAAATATTATCTTCGTTCTATCAAATTCATCTGCATAGGCTCATTGGAATTTAAATCTCTAAAAACATCTTCTTTTCCTTAATGACTATATTAAATTAAATGAGCGATCGCAAAAATTTTTGTGTTTAGATAAAAATTATAATGGCTTTCATCACATATCAATTATTTGAAATAATTTAAATTATAAAACGCTAATAGAAAAAAAATATAAAAATTTTAGAAAAAAATTGAAACAATTTCTTCGAACAAAACAGCATACATTAGGGGACGATAATACACTTTTTCATGCATTCGAAACATACATCCAACATTGAGCACCTACACAAACATTCACTCAAACATTGATTATATTATTGTATATTGTACATATTAATTTGTAGTTATTTATTTGTTTGTTTTTTATTTTTTTTCATGTGTTAGTTTGTAAATTTTTGTATACATATATTGCGCAATATATTTCCTCTGACTCTTCTTTATTCATGCAAGTCCGGATCTTTGCTTTATAGAGTGCATAAGAGGCACACATTCTTTTATAGCTACACTCAAATCTATTTTATGTCATTCTTAAGCCCTTATAAAAGAACACGTATTTTGAATAGTAAAGTAACTACAATTTTTCATATTATAGCTCTGCCTTGCAAATTGGATACACGACTTCCTTTGATTAATGTAAAGAAATACATTAAGTCGGTTGGTCTACGAGAAAATGCAAAAATATTCAACAAATTTCCAATGCTTATTGGCCATGTGCTTTTACACTGTATTAACCTCAGTTTTCTTGTTGAAATCATATTTATGTAAAATGTTTACATATTTACTGCAATGCCATTTATATTTATCGAATTTAATCAATATGCCTTCTCTTTGATACGTTTCTTAATATACGCAAGTTTAGTCAGTTGCCATATTTAGTATTGTTACATAATGTTGCTTTAATTTTTCAAGATGGAAATTAAATTACAGCTACTGAAATAAACAAACAAAATATTAAATTTACTATTTTAGTTGGTTCTTAAATATTGTAAATCTCAAAAATTTCCACTACTTTCCTGGGATTGAATCTGGAAAGAAGCTGGGACATTGCCGAATACGAACACTATTCTAAACAGCATGCTTCCCTTTCAGGGTGGTCGTGGGACGTGGGATGGGCCAAGGAAAGCTGTCTCACTCGCCCCATGGAACCAGTCGTAGGATGATTTTTTGCCGAAGTGTCCTTTCTGAATGTATGTTTATACAGGTTGGCTGAAAAAAATGTTTGAAAAGGCCTTTCAAACACCTACTTTTTCATTGTTTTTCAACATCTCTTTCTCAGAATACTTTGGCACCTTTACATTAAATTGTCTTATCAGCTTTAAACAATGTTTTGGAAATTCACAATTATATGTTTCCTATCTTTAAAAATTAAGATAATGTATTATAAATTAAATATCGGTATCTAATAGGGCTGTCTTGAGACGTGGGACGTGGGATGGGATGGGACAAGTTTGACGTGAAATCAGATGAGAATTGGACAGAAAAAAGCTGTCCTACAACAAGTCTGTTGCCTTTAATTCCACACATGGATTCATTTTAATCTTTACATAAACTGTTTCTAAGACTTTTAACTCTACAAGTCATAACCATTGAAAGGCAACGTTCATTCAACAAATCCATTTACATTAAAAAATTATCAAATTTAGATACTTTATCTTTAAGTACATTATTATATACATGTACAACCTAATATGAAGATTTACTCAATACCTTAGACAGAGCTATATTATATTTTGCGAAAAATAAAATGAATATTGAAAATACAAAGTTCATGGTATTAAGCAAATCAAATGATGAGAAACTATAAACTTAGAAGAAGAAAACATAATTTTATACCTATACCTAGGCATTATTTTTATAGTAAATTCATATTAAAAAAACATTTAATAAAATAATCACAGGAATGGCTAAAGGGATAAAGGCACTCTGAAAAATACAAAACTCCTTACCAATTAAGTGGAAAATTGTGATTCTAAAACACATTGATATATTTACAATCTTTTTTTATTTTTAGAATATTTACAAAAACTAAAATCATTACAAATATTTTTAAAATTAGATCAAAAGAAGAACTTTCATCAAAACTTCATATTACTATTATAAAGAAAATGTTAAGTGACTTGAAATTGACAATATAAATTGACAAATTTGATGAAGATTACGGAAACACTTGCCTTGTGCTTCATTAACTTTATTTTCAATTTTTGCTATTTCATAATAATAAAAATTGGTGAGCAACTTCAGTGTTTTCATAATTTATTGACTGTTAATATGGGGGTATCATGAACATTTATTTTTTCGTAAATACAAGTTTCTCTTGTTCACTGAGTGCTTAATATTTAACTATAGATGCAATAGTTTCAAAATATGCAACCTGTGCTTAAATATATAGCTGATGCATAAAATACGCATTTGATTTTAGCCAAAAATATATATATAT
>CABFPE010000148.1:411981-439745 GCA_900660155.1 Hofstenia miamia | reverse complement strand
TATATATATATATATACTGTAACAGTAAATTTATATTAGGGAGGATTAAAATATGTCAGTAGTTTTACACCATAAAAATGAAAAACTGTAATGTATCATATTTAATGCGTTATGCATTAATGGTCATTTAAAAAAATTTGTTTTTGAAATAAAACGAAAAAAATCAAACACACTCAAAATGGCAGTCAAACGAGTTAACAGTTTTTACATTAAAATGTACACAACAGAGCTAGAATTGATTTGGACCTGCCCTTGAATTTGAGCAAAATTCTAATTTCGTCATATATATTTCAAATATAAAAAGCAAAACATTTAGTTTTTAAATAATTAAATTGAGTAAGAGATTGAGAAGGACCAGGGGTGTAAAACAATAATAGGTTAGGGGCAATAATTGTCATAGCATACCGTACCATAATGGAATAGACAAGATTTGAATATGGCCGCCATTTATTTATATTTCACAATAATTGTCTTAATGGTATTCTTGTAATGGGATTTTTAACCGTAAAACGTATTGAAAATGCCATTTTACGCCTGTAAAATATTACGCAAAAATATACACTAATGATCAGCCACTAATTTCGCATTGCTCTGGTTCACACATAACACAGATTGATTACATAATTTCTTTCACTGCTTTTGAGTGGAAGAAATTTGTATTCAAGCAAAAATGGAATTGTTTGCAGAAATTATTGATTAGTAAAAACTGGCCTATTAAATTTGCGATGTTTCTTGGAATTTTCCAAGCCGCATGCCAGCCAGTAATTACAGGCTACAGCGGACGGGTAATAGATTCCAAACTAACGGTTTCGTGCCTATTAAGTATTATCCGAGCAATGTTGGGGAATTTTATCGAAATCCAAATAGAAACTATACTTTTCGCTTGTTCTTTAACAATTTGAATTTTGATTTAATGGTTTTTGTTAATTTACCATATTCCCCTATTTTCCATTTTTTGCTATCATAATCATCAAATCAATAATGGAATTTAAAGCTACCATAAAATTGCCGTGCCATATTTTACACTCCTGAGAAGAACTGTGTTTGGTTAGACCAGGCTGAAAATTTTAGACAATTTAAGCTACATAAAATGAATTATTACAAGCAAACTTTAGAAGGTGTCATTCTGTTTTTTGGAAGTGTAGTATTTTGTTTCCAATTTCTAAGAATTCTAATAAACTAATTTCACTATGGCTAAAAACATCTCTGAAACAACATTTGACAGGCAGGGTCAGATTGAGCTTGAAAAATTAGAGCTTACTGTCATCCTACGCATGTTTTTCAATTCAGTAATTCTAGACGTCTGTTACACTTCCCGTATAATTGATTAAAGTCTTAAGACCAATCTTAGTCCAAGTTAATGTCTTATGAGGCCAAAGTTCTACCAAATTTACACACTATTTTCAAAAACAGAACATCGTTATTTGCTTGAACAAAACAGAAATTTCTTTATTAATTTTACAATCATTTATAATGGATATGATTGAAGCCAAATTAAAAAATTATTATAGCAAAAATGAATCATTTATCTGTATTTGCGATGTCGACCCTAGGAAAACTTATATTTTGTAATGTAAAAACATCTATTGAAAAAGTGATAGCCACAAAAAATGAATAAATTGGAAATTGACATAACACAATCTAGAAAAAAATTTGCAAATTTCCATCAAATTCAGTTAGTATCTTGAAAAAGAACATACAATAATGTAACCAAGTCTCAAAATCTTACCAATATTTCAAACTCTGTAAACATCGCATTTCCTCAAATGCAAGCATTCTACTCCAACTTCTTTAGGCTTCGATTACTAATATCAACATTAATGTGATGAATGTGAAAGCTTGTACATTGGGGAATCAACAATATAGAAAAAGCATCTATGAATAGCAATATAAAGATCACCATTACTATTATGTTTTACTCAAAATATATCTACATAAATATTCTTTTTTATATTTTAAATATGGACAACCTAATCACGCTTTGTATATATAGTATACATAAAGATGTCTCTTTATATTGAAACATATAATTCCGATCCCTGTTTTAACAAATATTGTAGTCTTAACATCTAATGATAAGTGTTTCTGTTATTGGAATATGTGCTTCAAAGAAATTATCTTCTTAGTAATTGCTATTTAGATAGACTATAAACGCCGATGTACAAATCACAACAATGCTGCATTTATGTAATTTTGATTTACTTCTTTCTGCATCACAGTTGCATCTGTTGCTGTAGAAAAATTCAGATTGGCGGCTCATATATTCACGGTAGGTTTTTTCTGTAGTAAAATTCATTCATTTATTCCTATATTAGTGCAGATTTTCCATATATTTGAAGTTGTCTATTCTGCAAAAATTTTATTTATTTCAACAATGTTAGTATTATTTCCAACATAGTTAAATTTCCATTTCAACATGACTTTCACAATCTGAACCAAAACCCAATTACATAGCTACTCAGAATTGAGGAATCAGCTCCAGAGAATATTGTCAAAAATGAATTATCACTAGAATAAATTTCCATCTGATGTTTCAAATGTGAAAATATTAAATACATGCAAAATTTTTACTAATAAAAAATTCAATGAGATTATCAACATAATTGGAAGTATATGTACCTACTAGTGTTTTTACTGAATGAAAAATTTGGTAAACAAAAAATTATTGAACGTCATTTTGACCTATGTTCACTTTTTTAGTGTTAAAATTTAATATGCATACATAGAGAATTGAAAGTGATGGAATTCTGGAACTGTTCATTATGTAAAAATGTAATTTGCAATAATAATAGTGACATTCTGGAGCAAAATTTTCCAAGGATAATTACAATTGCTAAATTAGTAATTTCAAAATATCATATAATATATTTCTAATTATGACAAAAGATTCATTTTATTCATCTTCACCTCATTTAATTTAATTGCTTTTGTGTAAATAATTGGGCATTATACAATGATTTACATTTTAAAAGCTCAAAATTTCAATTTCATTAAAAAATGATGCTTCCGTTAAAATGGAAAATGGTAAAGTTGAATCACATGGATGTATCTAGGAGCGTAAATTGCTAAACATTTATGATGACATAATCATAATACCAATATAATTTCCTTAATCAGTGATACATTTCTACAAATTAGACGAAAATTATCTAAAGAATTATCTTTATACAACTATGATCACATCCAAGATCTGCTATGCCAATCAAAGCTAGGAAGGTAATCTTACAAATTTCCTTCAACTTGAGAGATTTCAACGCTGACTTAGTAAAGGAATTATTTTGCAGATAATTTTAGAAATTGAATTATTGAAGTTTATCTCACTTCTGTCTCCTTATGCACCTAGAATTATCACACTAATTATTTATATATAATTATTATATGCTTCATTTTAAAGCTGACATCAGCTATAAATAATTTTGTATTTTCTTCAACCTCAATCTACAGTCGGAACAATTAAATAAAACATATTATATATATATAGTACAAATAACTTTACAGCTTTGTAACGCAGATATTTCAAATTTTTACCACCGACCCATTTGCTCTCGAACTACAGTTACTATCATAAATATAGCTTTTGAACCTGCAGATGAAAAAAATTCATAATTTTATATATGCATTATTCTCAATATTTGGCATACATTTTAAGGAAAACAAAGAAAGCCATGCTTCGCGAGATAAAACAAGGTCTGGTGTTCTAAAAGCTCTCATAAAACGGGACGAATGGTCTTTTATGACCCCAGAGAACCTAAAATAGAAACTCAATTGGTCTTAAATTCTTCCAAAATGTCATTCAAATGTTACTTAATCCGTAATGGATTGTATGTAAGGATTTATTTCATAACGTCGAAACTAAGGACAATTCATATTCAAAAATGACTAAACTGAAGTGGTTCGTTTCTCACTTGTAAACTATTATCTTTCGGATGAATCAAAGATTGAACTTTATCCACAAAGGAAGCAAAATTTTGTAGACCTGCTAAAGCTCGATATTGCAAAACACTAACTAAAGTTTACCTGTTCATATGGTTTGGCGAACAAACCGAGTGATTGATAAAAACTCTAGTTAGATGTGCTCTGGTTCCGTAAATGCAATTGAAAACAAGGGACACTTCTAAGTAGCTTGTTCAACTCTATATAAGCTAGTCATTGCTTTTAATCAAGATGCGGAAATGTGTCACACACCCGGTCGATATTCAAATTTTGGACAAATTTGCGTAAGCTTGCTAAGAAACCACCTCCCTCAGAGTCCTGATAATTGTGAACCTATGGAAAAAAGTGAAAAAGGCATTCACGTAGACTGGGGACTAGGGTCGTCTAAAATAATGTATCAGAAATAATGTATATGTATATTATCAGTGTATTGCAACTTGTATTCAAAAAATAATTCAGATCTCTGAATTAATATTGATTTTACTGTTTCCATGTTCTAATCCCAAATATGTTAAAGACTTATACAAATCATGAATAACTTAATCATGTTTTGTTGTTCAGACTTAATATAACGAAATAAATTATTATTGCCTAAGGCTGAAATACTTCAATAGTTTCCTAAAAATCTAAATCATTACTTAGGTTCAATTGGCAAAAGATCGAACTCAGATTTTGAAAACAAACGAGTAACTTCCTTACTTCACATTCTTCAACAACTTCGAAACATCGAAAGCCACTCGAAATTTAGTAAGTTCATATTTAAAGGGAAAAATTATATATTTTGTCAATCAATATTGAAAATTTCTGATTGCAAAATTCCTAACACTGAAATTTAAAGTCAGATCCATGATTTAGTGGGAAAGAAAGTCGAATTATTTTTAATTTCTGCAATTTATAGTATGTCATCTACTTCTCAATTTTCTGCAATATATGTAAAATTACTATTAGCAGTAAGCTCAAATTTGTATCTGCTGTTTGTAACAAATTATTACATTTAACTACTAAATGTACTTGACTTTTTAAACAATACCAATGTATTGAGAGTAAAACTCAATTCTCAAAACACTTCTTAACTTTTTGTGCGACTTGTTTTAACTTAGATGTCCAAAAATTTACTTAATAGACTTAAATTATTCGGAAGCCTTAATTGATATTAAAAAGAATATCAAAAACTTGGATCTGAAGGTTTGAGGGAAATTTTAATCAATGTCATCTCATATTAACTCATTGCTTCGAAAATTTATTAGATTTACAAATATTTTTAAATTTAACACAAGTAAATTCCAAGAACTCTCTTAAGATGATTCTTATCGACGAACAATTTCGATAAATGGAATACCTGCAGATGAGAATTTTGTTTCTACTCATGAAAAATGAAAACATGATTTTGATTATGCGTTAAATATTTTTTAAACATATTTATTGAATATTTACTGTATTGGGAAATGAAATAACAAATATCCTCGGGCTCTTGTAGTTTAATAGTGAATAAAATAAACTTTGCATAGCGGCTAATGCTTGAAACGTAAATAATGGATTTGATTATATTCCAAATTCGATATGTTTACGTTCAATGTTTTCTACAAAAGACAAAATTTTTGAAAAAAATCTGTTCTTAGAAAACGTTTTAAAGTTATTCAATCAGGAATAAGTAGAGACCGTTTAAAAATACGTAATCTTACTTTATTTAAAGTTGGTCTGCCTGTTTCTACCTCAAGTTGATTTAATATTTCAATTATGTATACTAATTGTCAGAATTTCATATCCATGGAAAAATGATTAAAACATTCTTTATTTATACATACTTTTCAAAGTGACAGAAATTTGATTAGAAAAAAGTATTAATGACTGATTATAGATGTGATGCACGAAGAGACAGAACAAGTTCTATAAACCATGTGGTTCTTAATTACTTCCAACCGTTCACTTATTTCTATTGAAATTCCTTTTTGTGATGAAGTTGACTTTGTGTGTTGTGTCATTTTAAGCTTCAATTTTTTGCATTTTTAGTCATTGCTTTATATGACCCTCCTTCAACAAACAGATTTAGATATAGTTTGGATTCTTTAGTTGAAAATTTATCCTTATCAATTAATTACTTCAATAATTTCTGCATTAAGAATTTCATCCATCAAAGTCGCATCTCAAGAATAATCCTTGTTAATTTTAATATGCCTGATGTAGATTGTGAATACTGGTATTCCGTCAATGAATAATAATGATCTCTACGACTTTTTTTATTTTAATCAACTAGTTAAGTTTCCAACACATAAAAATGGAAATATTTTGGATTTAATCTGTTGTGATGCTTCTATAGCTCACATCTGCCATGTTTTTTCAGCTAATAACACGCCTTTTGTTCATTCGATAATTTTTCTGCGTTCTACAATTGAATGTTTGGATTTCAATGAAGCACTTGACATATCTCATGAAACAAAAAGGTCTTTAAGTCATTGCTATTCTTTTAATCAAGTGGACTTGGAATTTATTTCACTAGAATTTAGTTCATTTATTTTTGCTTTAAATTATCAATCAATAACATTGAGTGTTATATTGAAGATTGATATTATAGTATAAAAACAATAATTGCTAAGCATACACCTCTCAAACAATCTGTAAAGAAAATATTCCGTACTACATTTCTTCAAATACAGTACACTTATATAATGTTTTATCGTCGAATATTAGTAAGAAAAATTTACATCGTTCTTCAGCATATCAAATANCAATCTGTAAAGAAAATACTTCCGTACTACATTTTTTCAAATACAGTACACTTATATAATGTTTTATCGTCGAATATTAGTAAGAAAAATTTACATCGTTCTTCAGCATATCAAATAAAATACAATGAGGAATTTAGCATCCTATTAACTTCCATTTAATTGGATAGAATTATTTACATAGAACAATGTGCTGATAAATCAAGCACGAATGCTAGTCATAAACTTATAAATTGTTTACAGCATTTAAATTACCTAATCCAATGTTATGGAAAATGATGCACCACATAATAATACTGATATAGCAAACATATTTAATAAATATTTTGTATCTGTTTACACTTCTAATGCTAATCTTAAATGCGAATTCAATGATAGTCAATTGAATTATATTGAATGTACAATAGAAGATGTTCATAAAGCGCTTTCACACTGTGGTGATACTGGCTGCGGCAGTGATGGATTGCTAACTAAATTTTTGAAAATTCACTGAAATGCTCTTGCACCTCATGTTCTACAATTATTCCGTTTTTGCATGAATACTAGGTCATATCCTTCTATTTGGAAATTATCAAAAATAACTCCTATTCATGAAAATGAAACATTAAACAAATTTGAAAATCACATACCCATTAGTATTTTGCCGAAGCTTTCAATTTGGTATGAATGAATATTTTTCAATAATAAATATGAATTTGTTTTATCAAAATTATCAATTTATCAACATGGTTTTCGGGAAAAACGGTCACCTGTTACTCAACTTTTATCTTTTTTTAAATTAATATGCGAACAGTTTGATAACTGTGATGTTTCTTATGTTTTGTACACTGATTTTCATAAAGAATTTGATAGTATTCCACATGTTCGTTTGTTTGAAAACTGCACAATGTTTGTATTGGAGGTAATCTTTTTAAATTGTTTTACGTGATAGGTAGCAGAGAGTTATAGTTAATTATTGTAATTCGAAATACTTACCTATCACAAGTGGAGTTCCTCAAGGTTCTGTTTTAGGCCCCCTCCTTTTTGCAATTTTTATTAATGATTTACCTGATATTTGTCGGAAAGTTATGCCTTTTCTATTTGCAGATGATTTAAAGCTTCTGGCATTGTCTACTGATTCATTTTTAGATGGTTTTGTACTTGTTAAGGACTGGTCTGTTGAATACAAGCTTTCTTTTAGCATTAAAAAATTTCAACTAATTCAATTTTCCTATTTTAATAAAGACACAAGCTCACAGTTTTTAGATCATCAAATTATTTTTTCATCGAAAGTATAAGATCTTGAGCTTATCGTTTCTCATGATATATCTTGGAAAAATCATACTATTTTTGTAATAATATCGTGTACAAATACCTTATTGAAACTAAAACGATTGATATCATTCCATACGCACTGGAAAGTTAAATTGCAATTGTATAATTCTATGGTATTTTCGTCAATTATGCATGCTTCTGTAATATGGTATTTGAACCTGTCTCTGCTTGATAAGCTTGAACGACTTTAATGTAGATATACATGCTGAATGTATTCAGAACAACAATATATTGAAAGGTTAAAAATCTTAAAAAGTTTACTATATTTAATATATGTAAATTACAATTAATAAATAAAATTTTTTCAAACAAGATCTTAAATTAACAATTATTTCAATCTTCTAAACAACCTGTTCGTCTATGTTCCTTGTCAGAACTGATTTAAGATCTACAAAGAAATTGCTATTTAGATGTCGACATTTTAGAAAACAAACAACGTTAACTTTCTATTTACATCGCATTTCATATATGGACAATTTTATTATCTATATTCCAATATCAATTTATTTACTTCCCCTAAGAAAGAGAAGTATGAACTAAGAGATTGTGTTTGTATTATATTATTGTCGTAAGCGTATTTGTTTTTATTTATTTGTGTTTTATTGATTTTGTTAGTATTTATGTTAATGTTAAATATTTTATTTTTTTAAAGATAACATGCTATTTATTCATTCATACTTTAATGACAAAAATATTCTTACATATACAATTTACAAAAACTATAAAACAAAATTATGAAATATTTTTATTTTTATTTTTATTATTATTATTATTATTATTATTATTAAGAGAAGGATGAGACAATTCTCTATTCTCTGGTAACATTTAACTAGGAAATTTGGACATAACCCAACCCAGGCTATATAGTTCTTAATGAATTTGATCCAACCTAAAGTTGTGTCAAAAAGTGACCCTAATCCAATTTAGATATCTCTACATAGGCTAAGTATCCAGCAATGGGAATACATAATGTCTTTTAATGACCCAGGATGATATTATGTTGTCCATGGGAATTTCCCTTCAAAATCTCGCGGGATTTCCATGGAAAACCCACTAAAATCTACAATGGGATGGGATAGAACTAAAAATCTCTCCCATGCAACATTTTACCCATCCATGACCCACATCACTCCAAAATTTACCCAACCATTTATATCTATGTATATTTCGTTTCATTATTTGATACAACCCAATATTAGAATTTACCAAGAAATATTGCTCTAGCCATACCCTTAACCGAATGCTTTTACTCTGAATATATATAAGCTACAAGAAACATTATTTCAGAATACGCCAGACGACAAAAATTATGCTATTGGATGGCTTATTTGCATTGAATAAAAGTGAGGATTTTGTTGTATCTGAAGCGTGGAAATGGTTCTATCTTGGATGAGTGCATTTACTTTGACCGCTGATGAGTAAGTACTGAGATTCGAGACTGTCAGATGAAATTGCAAACATATATATAAATTTAGCTGACTACCAAATTTGTTTAGATTAATCAACAATCCATTAGTAAGATTGAATGGTTTTGACCCAAATGATAAATTGTAATTTCAAAAAACTATTAGTCACTAGTCTTAAACCATTTCATTACTAGACTTAATTAGTTCTAACTGCGGAAATTCGCTTGCGCAAATCGAATGCTTCCTCATTTATTAATTAATTTCATTTATTTTAGTAGAGACAAGACTACTTTAAATCAAGTCTCCTAATGTTAAAAAGCAGGTTCAGAGGATATGTTGTCACATAGCGCATTATAATTTAGTGCTGAATGATTCTAAAACTTAATCAAATTTCTTAATAATTTAATCGGTTCTAACAAAATGATGTAAGAAATCTATACTTATATGTAAAATAGAACAAGAAAAATTTTCAATTCTTATATGCTTACCATCATACTAAATGACTTATATTACCACTTTAAATGGTACATAAAAAAATAACTAAAATTTTACAAAATACAGTGAAATATGTATATTATATATATATATATATATATATATATATATGNTTTCGTACTCATGGACCGCCATTGATATATATGTATATAATATATAATACAATCGACAAATTCGACTATCTATCTAGAATGCACCATCTTCCCTCCCTTTTGAAAGACCAAATTCTTTCCAGTTCTTCCAATTTGAATGGAGTTTACAATTTTATAAAGGGAGGCATTTTTGAACTTAACTAATTACCTATTGAATAATAAAATTCTTTTTTTGAGGCATTGGGCAAAATTCTGCATGATATTGGAATAGAAGACCATAAAAATGCGGGATCATGGTTAATAGTTGAAACACACACGTCAGAAATTTTCAGAAAATATAAGATCCAATGTGTTTCCAGAATCACGTGTAGAAAAACAAAATGTTGAAATAAATTGAGGTTATGAAAAAATCTAAAATATCTGCTTCGTAGAAAATGCAGCATGCCAAAAAATTTGAGGTAGGGTATAATCACATATTATTTGCATCGATGTGTCCAAAATTCCATGAGAAGTATTGAATGAAGTTGAATGCATTCAAGAAAAATGATATTGTACACTGCAGTTTTAATATTGAGAGAGGATATTTTGAGTTGTGAAAGGATGAAGCAAGCGAAGTTTCTCAAAGGCAAATTAAAGAAATTGAGTTTTCAATTGACACGAAAAAATTAGAAAGATCCAGATATGATAGACACTTCAATTGAATCTAGTCAATTGGTTTTATAGTTCAAGATTTGAGCGGAAATAGATTTACAAGGAATAGAAAGTTCAACAAGAGAATTCTTGAAATATAGCGACAATGATTTAATTTTGACATCAGATGTAAAAGCACAACAATTTGACAATTTGAGACTCAATTTACAGATCTCTAGCTGAAAGATCACGAGATAATAATATCGGATATGTAAAAGACTTGAGATTATGTACAATATTAAGCACTCTCCGACAATCCCATTCTGATTTTCGTTCAACAATAAGTATGCGACTTTGATCTTTATTGTAGTGACCACGTCGATATATATCTTGAAAAGATGAAACTCGAAATACCAAAATGACAAAAAATTTCAATAACAGAAGAGAAACCATGAAGAAATCGATGATTAACAGAAGTTTTCTTAGGGGCATTTAGAAATACAAGTAATTCGTATTGACAATTGAAGCCTTTCTTTAGTGAATAAGATTTTCTTAAGTTTAAACAATTGTGCGTTGATTTCTTCGAAATTACGGTCAATACGTGCAATTATAAATGATGTGTCATACATTTTAGCAGACTTATAAAATGAATCTTTGTTTCCACAATGAACAAATCCATTGCAGAATACTTCGAAAGAAATTTAATACCAGTTTCATCAATACCAGAACAAATGGAATTTAAGTGATAAAAAGCATTCCAAGATATGCATACATATCTTCTGTCACTTTTGTTAAAGATCTTCTTAAATGTTGAACAGTTAGATACATTTTCAGCCATTTTATGTATAATGTATACTAAGTAGAGCCCAAAATTGTGTGAGTACGTTACGTCGAATTAACGTTTTATGATTTTTTTAGTTTGATTATTGCATTTAATTGCGCTTTATTGTTATAAATTACAGACATGGAGTACTAGGATTATGGGCTTGCATTTCAAGAAGCATGAAGACATTTGAGTTCTATAGGACATTGAGTAATTCTGAAGGAAAAGAACGTCCCCCCTCTCCCCCAGTCTTCCTTCTGAGTGCGCACATGACTATTAATGAAACTCTTATTTTTGTGGAATTTTTGAGTAAAATTAAAAAAAAACAATCCAGGCTCAAATCAGGACAAAGTATAAATATTTTCATTACTATGCCAATTATAATAAACTATAGTAGAGCACTGGGGGCATATATATGGTATAGTCAATTATGATTATCTTCATATCAATATTCAGAAAAGTGGAATCAACTGCAGCACTAGATAAATTGCAAATGTCTTAAGTTTTCAAGCTTAAGTACATTTATACGCAATTGTGCATCCTGAGATCAAGTACATATTGTACATAGAATATTTTTTCTTTGTTTTGTTTACATAAAGTAAAATTGGGACTGAATTCGTTTGTTTTACATTTGAGCTTGCATTTGCGGTTTTAATATAATTGCATAAATGCAAATTTTATATAGTAATTAGAAAATAATGCAAAATTTATAGCAATTTTTTAATGGATCAGTGCTAATATTTATATTATGTCTGAAATGGCAAAAATTATTTAATTATTAAATGCTTGCCATGTTGTTAAAGCTAAGATCCCAAAATAGATTTAATATTCACTGTGTACAATTACGGAATGATTGTTTTCAAGCTTTTGGTGAATTGGACTTCTGATTATACTAAAATTGCGTTTTTTTTGCAAATTCAGTTTTCCCGGCACTAATATATAGCCTTATTTATTGAGTGCAGAGGCAATCGTTTCATTCAATAATTGAAAAAATAGAAAAAAATTAATAAAAACAGTTTTTATGTAAATAATCAAAAGCAACAAATTTATAATTTTTATTTAAAATGGGCATGAATTCATTCCTAAGCATGTATGAAAATTCAAGACTGGCCAAAAGCTGGCGCTTTCAATGTACATGTACTCATTATTTAATGAATTCCGGTTCATGAGGCATTAACAATGGTCGTTGTCTGTACAGGGTTAAGACTCCTAGATACATAAAACTAGCTACCACAAAAACAATTCTTTTTTTAGAAATCGTTTCAAATGAACATAACATATAACAGATAATATTAACAGTGCAATAGAAAATTTAATGATTACCTATAGTTAAATCTGTTTTTAATCAGTAATAGAATATTTTATTGTTTTATTGTATTGAGTACAAATTTTCTGTACCTCGCTGTTGGAAGACCTAGACGTCAAACCATACCCAATCCAGGATATCTTTACCTCATTATCTCCTTTTTACATGAAATGTATTCATGTATTTTGTAACGCCTTATATATTTTCGCATAGAAAGGGAAAAGCTATTACTTTTTTAAAAATTGTTTTTTTTCGAAAATGCCCACCCTAATGCTTTATTCGTTTTAGAGCATCAGTAGATACCATTTGTGTGTACTATGCCATGTTTAGAATGCCCATTGAAAGGGTTGCTATCATAATACTTTGCATCAGACACATAAAAGTTTCAAAATTTTTATAATATTTATCGATTACCAAGGTCTACTATATAAAAAGCCATTACACTGTTCATTTTAAAACATGTTCCTACACAAGACTATATATAATTTAAGTTTTGAATATTGAGTAACTTACGCTATTTTTAAAGATTCAAAAGTCAATTGAGTTAGGCTGACTATTATTTGGGGTACTAAAACCCTCAAAACGTTTTTACGTAGTATATAGCAATGCCCAAATTATGTTGATTGTTTCAAATATAGTGTTTCTACGTTTTTCATGAAAATGCAATCAATATCACCAAATTTCATTTCAAAACTTTTAAAGAATCAAGAGTTATGTGGTAGGAAATTTACCCCAAACGGTCGTTAAATGTTAAGATTTTTTCAATCCTTATTAGCATTGGTGAATACTTTTGACAATTTCTGTTCAAAGAATCCGACATGACGCTATCACTCGACCAAGACCCTTGAAAATACATTTGAGTTAGCTAAGCATTTTTTATTTTATGCCAATTTCTATGCTGCTTTGGAGAGAACATGTGAAAGCTTGGTAAGACATACCTTAAGACTGATTTGGTGCAACGAGATTTAACTATATGTAATTTAACTTTAGATTTTCTTTCAATCATTATAAACAGTTGTAGTTTACCCCCTCCCCTTCAATAGACAGATTTTAATTCTTAAGCAGCTGAAGTAATGATAAACTTTGTGCTCAAACAGCAACTAATGAGTTGTGCTAGAAAGTTATTAATTCAGAGAAGAACAAATTAGGTTATGTACAAAGAAGGCAGAAGAATTCTCCCGGAATGGGCTCAGAAATAGGTTTATTCAAAAATAGTGAAATTCTAAAAAATCGCTCTTATACTATTTTTCATACATAATCAAGGCTTAACTTAAATATATTATTTTGAAAAAAAAATTGAAGCTCAATCATTGAAATAATTTTTGTTATACAAACTATCAAATTTTTCATTTTTTCGGTTTTTTTTAACATTAATAATGGAAAATGTCAATTGTTGTTCTTACAAGTATATGGATGTTACGCTACAGCATATTTTCCCAAATCAACGTGTCTAAGACTGTAGTGACAAACGCAGTGCAGAAGAATACAATGTAAGGAATATACACCAATTGCAAGCTCTCTAACTTCTCTGAGAGTTGGCAGAAAAATTAGAACAACCATCAGTGCATGATGTGTTGCTGATTTAACTCATGAGCATGTCTCATCGATCCCAATATTTTCAGTTCATACCGTCCTGCCAAAAAAAGCATCTTAAAAAGACAAGGACGAGGAAGCATTTGGAGTATGGCAGATTTGTCAGTGTAGTAGTTAGATGAAACCACAATTAAACAGCTTACTGCCAACCGCATCAAATGGTCAGCTGCACAATATCTCTTAAGCTGTCCACACAATAACTATTCACCATTACGGATGGCCTTGGGCAGCCTTAACAGTTTTAAAATTGGATCTTTCTCCAGTTTAGAGAAAAACGTGCCACTGAATCCTGATAGATGTTTCTCTGTGGATGCAAACAAGTTGAAGACATTCATATGTATACATGGATGCAGCATCTTAATGCAGGATGGTGCACTCTACCACTGAAGCAAGATGGTGAGTGAGTGTTTCCAAAAAAAAGAAATTCAGTTACTGGTGTGGCCAGCGACATAATTTGACTTAAGCACTGTTGAGAAGCTGTGGGTTAGGCTCAAGGACTTATTGCCAAAACAAAATCCAAGTAACCTGAGTGAGGTTACAGCAGCCATTCTCCTCTGAAATCCAACTTAATCTCTGTGGGAGTTTGGTCAACAAGATGCCTCAGCGAATTCAGGCTATAATTGAAATGCTTGGTGGTTCCATTACGTACTGTCCACACTAACAGAATTACACAAGACGTTTTTGTAGTTTTTTGTGATATTTTTGCTTGTATTTTTTTTCAATTTTGTATACAATTTCCGAATATCAAAGTAGTTTCTATATTTTTTCGAGTTAGCTTAAACTTTTAGCGAGGACTGTATATATGTATATAACGTAATTTAACGGGTTGTGTTAAGCTCTCAAAAGATATTTATTGTATTTTTAAAATTATGATCAACATCCTTTGATTTTATCATTTATTTCAATGACTTCAAACACTACGTTAATGCAGATATGTCTGTTTTTTTGACATCACTCTAATACTAAATTCTATTGTGTCGATTACCTTAGAAATACTAAGCAATTCTTCTAAGTTTCTTTTATATTCCTTATTAAACTGTGTTTAGAAATAGCAGACGAGAATCAATATTTCTGGCAGCTACGGCAGAACCTCTACAAATAGTAAAGTTTAAATATGTTTTGTACACGCTCTGTGGTTTTTTCAGAAATAGAAAACATTCGCATTTACTTAATTAATATCACATGTTGTAAATTATTTAAATAAAACCATGCGTGTGTTGTGATTATTTTAACCTTCTTTGTGTTAACCTTGGTAAGTCTAAATTTAGTGCATCGTTATATCTCTTTTAATGCTTTATTAATATGCGTTCTAACAGTAGACTAGTGAAAATGGTTGGATTTGGAAACCAACAAATTAACAAACAAATTTTAGAGTTTACAGCGAATTGAGAGAACAAACTCCTTAACTGCGTCAATTTTTTTGTGAAAATTATCTACTTTTTATCAATCTAAGAATTGACAAAGTATGTCAGCAAAAGCAAGTAGAACTGTTACTTCCTAAATTGTTTTTCTTAAGAAAAATAAAGTGACCATTTCCACGATGATTGCAAACTTGACGTAATATTAGTTAGGCTTTTTCTGATAGAGGGATTAATGGGATACCTTCCCTTCCCACATAATTCCACAATTTGCATCAAAACGTAGAAAAAATTTCATCTTCCTTAAAGATTCCTTAATAAAAATATATCTTAAATTATATTTAAGGCATTATATAATAATCATTTCAAAGCAGATCAATTTTTAATTTAAAAAACTAATGTCTCTATGAATAGCACTAAATAAATTTACAATAACCTCTTGAATTTACAAGTCATTTAGGTCTTGAGATAATTGTTTCTCTTGCTTCTTGTGCAGAGCTGGACATGGGTCACATGATGTGACGCATAACCCACGCAACCCATCAATATCATGACTCATGGTCTATGTGATCCACGAAGCATGCTTTAAAGTGCTAAACTTAACCATCGTTTTATGTGACACCTTGCTCGTTGCTTCATTTCGCCTTTCTTAAATAATGTTGTTTTGATATGCCTCAAGCACAGTGTAGAGAGAATCAACTGCCACGTGATTAATAGCATTGGTGCGTGAAGTAATAATATTTCTGCATTTAAGTGCATTAAAATGGGGCTCACTTTTAGAAGAGCTTCCAAAAATGATTATCGTAATGCTAGCAATGATAATTATGGATCATGACCCATGTGATAATGTCCCACAACCATTACGAACCTTCTCAAAATTGCTACTCATCTAATCTATTGATCTATCGATCATTGACTCATGGTCAGCTGTGTTCCTGTGACCCTTAAACCTAGAATTTCTCCACATGTGTTGATTGACTATGTTTAATCCACATCTGATTATATACTTTAGTAAATTTTAGCACACTCCCTACAAACATAGTTCGGCATACAACCAAAATTTTTCTTATATTTATAATTAATATGCCCAAAGTATGCATCTTTTTAATACAAATTCATGAATAAATTTATCTCAAATTTTCGTTTAAGGGTTACAACAAAAACCATTGCAACAAAATAGTTGACACAAATAAAGTATTTTTTCAAGATGTGTTACAAAAACATATTACTTTGAAAAAGTAGTTTCTTCACACTATCACATCCAATATTGAGCCATTTTGTACTTGTACTTTGCATTTGAAGGTAGTACTCCTTTAAAAATTAAAATTACTCGCCTATGTAACTATTATAATGCTTAACTTCCTAAAGCACCCATTATAAAAATTTGAATAGTGCAAAGATAAAAAAGAAGAAATTTAATATTTTCTAAAGTACTTAAAAGCAAAAACTTAACATCAGAGACGCAAAGAAATTCGAGTAGTCAAAAAGCAAGTATCAGGGAGCTTTATAAACATCAAATCGCGTAATACAATGCCTTATCATAAGTTGTGTTATACATAGAACTTCTGCCTATTGATTAAGTATCATTAAATCCTAATTTTGAGTATTAATGTCATGTTATAAAGCATGCAGGAGATGTTTCATAATTTTCAAAAAAATTTTAAATATGCATAATTCAGTATACTTTGTAAGTACTTTAGTAAATTTTCAAATAATATTACAATGTTAATAACAATTGGTACTTATATAATTAAAGACTTATTTTTGATTTAAATAGCTTCATTGTAAGATTTCACTAACTTCTAAATCAGCTTGATCCTAATTTCCAGATAATTTCTACAATTTAATCGTTTACCACAGATCTTCAAGTTACTTGCAATTGCAGATTTCCAGAATTAAGAATTCGCCTACATTGTTCTAATGTGTATCTAGCATATTTTGCATAACGGGCGTAAAAACGCTTTGTAGAGGCTGTTTGAAAAAAATCTTCAAATTTCGCATGCGTACATAAAATATGAGTTCTAAGAGGCTTCCAATCCTGTGATTTTTAATGTAAATCTTGAGTTTTTTCAGAATATAGGAGTGTAGAAAACAGCTAGTATCGTCAGAGAATGTGTCAATTGTGTTCTGTGATTTGGCTTGAATCTAGCAAATTAAGAATAGCAATATTTTAACAGTGCCTACAAAGACCATTCTGTTTATTCAATCATTTTCAAACAAGAAAAATTATATGCAAACTGAATCACCAAGCGCAAATTCTATAAATATTCTATAAGAGTTTGCCACATTGCTATGTCCATATTCCACAAAAACTGTAATTACTATAAAACATATGTATAAATCATCAAAAACTGGCTAGACAAGAATAATAAATATTGCCAGTATTGAACATGACTTTCAAAATTTCCCATAAGTATATTTTTGATGAATTCACTACTAAAAAATATAACTACATTAAGCTTAGTATTTGACATATTATGATAAATAATATATCCAATGTCCAGCACAGCCTTATAGCCTTGCAATATCACCAAGCATTAAACTATAACATCAAAAACAATGAAGGTGCTTTAGAGCTTTGATTTGGTTTAATAACAAATTTAAGAATGTATATTTATACCTGAATTGTTGTAAAAGACAAAAATAAATTTGAAAAATTTTTTACAATTTACAACAGATGTGATTATGTAAGTACATCCGAACTATCATGATATAAAGATATTTCGTACTGTAGTTTGATTAAACAATCTAATAAATACAAAAATTTTAAAAAAATAACTTTTAAATAGCTATAGTAGTCATACGAGAGTAAGAATTAAATTGCTATTTAATGTAGATTTGAAACAAGACTTTCATAAAATTTATTTAGAACTCTAATGAATATAATACATCATTCAAATTTGCAGTTTTCTATAATTTTTAGGTATAATGATTGGTAAAGATTGTGTTTTCATTATGCTAATTTGCATTATCTATCATTTGGTTGAAGGGCAGCATGGCGACTATCCTCAAATGCCTCATTATGGGATACCTTCAGCTGGAGAAAATCCCTATAATCAATTTCCTATTCAACAAAATCCATATATGTATCAGCAAGAATCAGTCTATCCACAACAGCAACAGGCTTCACAAGATGGAAGCCCTCAACATAGTGGGGCGTTCATGCCAAGACAAGGAAATCAGTGGTCCTACGGAATGCATTCGAACCCTGGAATGATGATGGGACAACAGAGGCCAGTAGGTTAGAAATGTAGTTCTAAAATTGTTTTGAAACTTATTTAGCAACACTCATTTCAAAATCTCGTTTAGTATAAAATTCCATTTATGTCATGTACATGAAATACAAAACATTCATTTAATAAATTTGAGCCTTAATATAGAACTTCTCAATAATAGACTTTCAATAAAAATCCTTCAAAATTTATAGATTATAAGAGAATTAGATTATGACTCTCTCAGTATCAGCATCCGAAAAATACTTCAATCATATACATGTGGCTAGTCTTCATTTTGTGAAAAATATTTTTTCTTATTAAGTTAATTTTTTAAGAAATTCCTCCAAATATATTTTATTTTAAAAAAATTGAATTAAGTCGTGAAATGATTACTGTATTAAATTTTATATGCACTTGCATATTTCTCAGATAAGACATAAAAAATCACTAAGACTTAAGAATTCCATTTGTGAATTTTTTGTTTAAGGACAATTTTCAATATTCAATACAAAATATTTTCAAAATGTGAAACCCAAGTTAATGTTTTCATTTAGGTCAATGTGTGGATAATCCAATGTTTCAAGAACAGTGTGAAATGTATCAAAATATGGGGTATTGCTCACCTGGATTTAACTGGAATAATCCACAAGCTCGCCAACAGATTCAATGGGTGCTGGAACAATGTCCAGAAACATGTGGACTTTGTGTAGAATCTGAAGGTGCTTAGAAATATGAGTGTTATCTTAAACACATTGTTTTTGAAATTATTATGTTCATGTTAGAAACATTTTATCCAAAAATTATGTATGTATATATTTTTCCCTAAATCGTAATTTATTGATCTTAGTTCGATAGCAAATTCCTCCCCCCCCCATTAAGCTTTGGATTATTACTGAAAAGGTTGTGGCGCTTAGTTAATAAGACTTGGTGACTCTTCCAAACTTCTATTTTCTATCACAACTCCTTAATAAAATATTTCTATACATCTGCGCTTTTTATAGATGGTATTGTTTTTCAACCGGGGGTATAAACTTATTATTATTGTTAGTGTGAACAAAGTAAGTGGCATAAGCAAATTATTTCAAATATAGTGTTTTGCAAGAATTAGGCAAACATTGTGGTCCACACTCACTTCATTTTTGGCCCAGCCTTCATCCCAATTAATATTTCTTCAGCTCTGAAAGTCCTCACACTACTCACCTTGTGACTGCCTGCTACGTGTTTTTTATACTTTCTTGTAGTATGTAGCTTAGGATATTGCTGACATTTCATGTCGTTTTCTAATATCTGCTAATGCTTGCATAATGAAAAAATGAGTTTACCGTGACGTGAAATGTAAAGATAAGCTAATATGAGTTATTCTTTATTCAGATAAATGTTAACAATTTGAAACTAGTAATATATCTGAATAACGTCATAAAATATAAAACATGCATACCAATGCATGCAATAGAGTAAAACACAATATACAACAAATCTACCAAGCCAGTGATGAATCACAACAGTGATTTCAAAAACGAGACTTGGTATAAACATTATAGTAGAATGAAATTGTTTTATGGTGTGGTAATTTCTTGATGAGTCGAAAAAATATCGACATATTGTTTAAAATCACCAGCTGTCTTGGGAAAGGTATTAGTTTGGAAATGATGTGCTTAGTTCTCGAATAATTTTTCTTTGAAGCATTTAGTGTCCATTGTAATTGGAGTCAAGTTTCTTGAAAAACATGTTATATCAGTAATTAATATATTTGCATATATTATAAATGCATGGAAAAATAATTTCTCTTCTATCATTGACATACTTCTTATTCCTATAGCCAATTTTTTAAACTACTGAATTAATTGAAAAATTACTCCTAGAAGAAGAAGAGGAAGAAACTATATTTTTTACTAAATTTAATAATATAAATATCGATCACAGTATGAACGTGCGTCTAAAACATACATGCACACTAAAATTATATACAGAATTTACCAAGAAAATTTTATTTACATTTAAATTAAAGCAGCGTTGAATAAAAACCTATCCACTTATATTCCGGGGTTAGGGTTACGCCTATGCTATTCATATAATGGTATTAGGTTAGTTTTAAAGGTTTTTAGGGCCTTTTTTAGGGCTTTCTTAATTTCTGTAGCATTCCAAACCCGAATTGAGGTATTAATAAAAGAATTTTGCATTTGTTTTTTCTTCGATTTTGTTTGCCTTATAACTAAGGTGCATTTACTATGAAAATTAGAAGTTTCAAAGTTAGGGAAATTTGTTGAAGTGTAAGGAGCGATTTTTATAAGAATTTTGTGGAACGTACATAAAAATGTATTATCAATTTTCATTATTAGCTTCGAAAAGTTTCCTTTTAATTCATCATAAGTTGATCGTATTTTCTTCAAAAAGCCTAATGTAATATTAATTTCACAATTTGTTTGTATTTCAAAATCTCTGAGATTTTGTGTGTCAATTCATGGTATATAATATGCAAAGATAATTTAGGTGACTTAAGACTAAAGCATGAATAAGCACAATTTTGCATTTATACTAAGAAGTTTAGAAATATTACTTATTTCAGAAATTGAAACTGCCATTTTTTACTTCGCTATCTAATTGTTGTTTATGAAAATTTAATTTGCTGTCGAAATTAACCCCTAGATAGTTTTCCCGTTTTACTATTTTTGCATTTTATTACACAAAATTGTGTTTTGAAGTATTAATTGTTGGCTTGTATGATGCATAAAAATTTGCTAATGTTGCACAATTTTTTTAATTATGTCTAAAAATCTTCCACTGAGTTACTCGAGTGAAATATTATTGTGTCATCTGGGTATTGTAAATAAATGTTACATGTAAGTTTCTTATTTAAATCATTTATGTAAAACATTAAAAAGCAGTGGGCCGAAGATTGTCCCTTGTGGAACACCTTTTTCTAATGAAATCCAATCGGAGAAAAGGTTATGCAATTTTACCCTTTGCTATTTTTTGTATAAATAACTTGAGATTAAGTCGATGCTACTAGTTGAAAAATTCAACTTTTTAATTTTAGAAATAAGAATTTTATGGCTTAGAGAATGAAATGTTTTGATAAATCAATACATGCTATAGCACAGTACTTATTGTCATTAAAATCTTTTCTCCATTTTCAGTGACGTAAATCAGTGCATCAATTAGTTGAAATTCATTTCCAAAATCCGTACTGCGTTTTGGATAAGATATTATACTTAGTGAAATGTTCATTGAATTGATCAGAGAGTAGTTTCTCAAATTTTGCTAATAAATTATGAAAGTGAAATAGGGCGATCAGTAGAACAAACATTTGGGTAAACCGATGTAATGTTGGCTATTTTAATTTGTCAGAGAAAATAGAATATCTAATACATACATCCAGAATATCACAGACACGATTAACAAATAATTCGGCTACAGTTTTTAAGTACCAAACGGGGATTTTTGGTGAACTATTAGATTTATTTTTTAATTTTGAGATTGTTTTTAAAACTTCACGTTTTATTACATAACGAATATTACAAGTTTCGACACTTTCATCAAGTTATAGTTTACGATTTCTCCGTCATAGCTGCCAAGATTTTTAAAAACATGTTTAATTGCTTCGCCATTATGTTAAATTTCTTGTACAGAAGTAATGCTTTTGCTATTTTTGTTGAGCAATGCTGTAATAGATATCCATTTCCATTTTGACATTAGAGTTTCCAATTTTTCCACATTTTGCTGTAAAATATTGGTTGTACAAATATTGAATTTTTATGTTGCATAAGCTACGTCCCTTTTTATAATCATCAAAATTCCCAACGGATTTTTTCATTGTTATATTTAATTCGTTTATCATTTTTCTGTTTAAGTCAAAATTTTCGAAAAAATGTTTTTTGCAACTATAAAATTTTGCATGCAGGATGCTTGTGCTTTAGCTCAAAAAACGTTTTATTTGGATAGATTGGTTATTTTCGTCAAAAATGATGATTTTGTAGACCATGATACACATTTTGGATCTCGTGGTCATGGTAACCATGGTTGTTTTCGGCGGTTTTATGCTAAACAATGGTACATTGTTCGTTTTATGACTTCTAAAGCACTCACTGCTGAGAAATTGCTCTCTAGTTTGCTTCATGGTGGTACACAAAACCAAAATGAAGCATTCAATGCATTGATTTGGCAACGTGCTAACAAGAAAACCAATTCCAGCCTTCAAACTGTGCAATTGGCAACTTATCTGGCAGTGGCCCCGGTTTAATGATGGATGTAAAACAATTTTATCTGTTCTGGAAAACCTTGGCATTGACCCTGGAATTTATTTTTGTAAAGCGTCCAAGAAAATTGACAAAGATCGGACTTGGTACTCAAGGCGAAAGAGCTCTGACATGTCCAAAAGGTGCCGCAGGAAGATTAGACAGGCAGAAAAAGGAAACAATGAAACTTAAGAAGCTAAAGAGGGACCCCAGTATAAGGTTGGTGGTTTCTAGATGGTATCATGAAGGCTATAGTTCAAGTTTGACACTAGAATAAAAATTTTCTGTGCTTTTCTCACCATTTAATAATTTGACCCTTTTAAGAACCAAAAACTGCAATATCTTGAGGAGTATTGTAGATACAATGATGAAATTTTCAATGTGAGTTTATACCAACATTACCTGTGCAATGACCTATTATTTTCATGTTTGAGCGCCAGACAAAATCTGGAAGCTTTAGAAAACTTGTGTAATTAGATTTTTTTGCAATTGATTGTGAAAAATTCTAAAATATATGAAAACATTGCAACATCTGCATAATAATAAGTCATTGCATATTTTTCTTCTATTTATCACACAGACAATTTCAGAACTGTAGCATTAATTGTTTAGGAGAAATTAATGTTGACGTAACCAACAGTTTGAACTCTTGAAAAATAGGGCGTGCAGGGAAAACTGTGTGGCTCCATGGCACCTGTAAATATGGGTAAAAAATATTTTTGTAATTTGAAGTCCTCAGACGATTGTATTTATTCATTCAAGTTAAATTGCTAGAAAATCATTTCCACTATGATAAATAGAGCTTTCAAGATTACCCAATTTTGACTATCGAGCCGCTATAATCAATGTAAAGCAGTGTGTTTCAATCCAAGATTTTTCTCCTAATTGTTATCCTAATAAAATAAGTAGTGCATTTCTTATCTAGACAGTAGGATGCATTTAATAATTGCTTTAAAATCGTGATATTTTAATTGGATTAATAATTTAAACTCATGCATTTTCAAATTTAATGTGTTAATGCTTTTCTATCATTGCGTAGTTTGAGATTGAATGACTTTAAGATTAAAAATACATACATCTACCTTCTAAATAGTGCGAAATATTCACTAACAGACTATGCTATCTAGATAGTTGTTATTAACCATGTTTCAGAACTTGCTGTATTAAATTATATTTAGAGCTTAAAATGATTTTTTCATATACCAAATTTTTAATAGTTGTTTTCGGAAATTTACCTACCACATTTACAAAATCTGATCCAATATTCAGGCTTTTAATGCATGATTCAAAATTTATAATCGGATTGGGGCTAGTTGCAATGCCATATACTCCTAATAGGAAAATTATAAGAGATTTACGAAAGGTTCTTTTAAAATAAGATAAGATAAGATAAGATAAGATTAGAGAATCTTTATTCAGATAAATGTTAACAATTAAATAACTGATAATTTATCTGAATAGCGTCATTAATTTCAAAAAACACCCATATACAATTCACATAAATTTTAAAAGAAATCTTGAAGGCTATGGATAAATTAGTATAGTACTATTTAAATATTGGGATAAATTAGTATAGTACTATTTTAATAATGAGTTATAATATAGTCATTGTTATAAAATTTGTATCCTAGCCATGATTTTCCAGAAATATATTTTTGCTTAAGGAATATTTTCAAATGCTTAAATTTAAAAGATTTCAATTCTTCAATATTATTAATTTCTTTAGGTAGTGAATTCCAGGTTCGAATGGCGACATTAATGAAGGATTTCTTTAAAACGTTTTTCTTATACTTAACACATGTAAAAAGCTTTGATCTTGAGTTCTGTTTATGAGTAAATCCCGGTATTTTAATCGTATTATAAAGTGGTACGTTTCTGATTAGCTTGAAGAATGTCAAAATGGTATTCAATATAACCAGTTGTTTTGGAAAGAGAATTGACCTAGAAATGTACTGTTTGGTTTTCGAGGAGTTTTTCGTTGTGATATTTAATGCACATCTTAATTGAATAATAAGTTTTTATAAAGCACTTCACTTAGGTCAGTAAATAAAATGTTTGCGTAATTAAGGTGACTCACGATGAAAGCATGGAAGAATTGAATTATCCCACAAGGTGGTAATTGCCTAACTACTAGTATCATACTTTTTATACCTATAGCTAATTTTCTAACTATTAAATTGATGTGCGAGTTGAATTTTAGCTTTTAGTCAATAGTTACTCCTAGTTAATTGAAAGTGTCCACAATATAGGAACATTAATAGGGTAAATTCTGGTAATTTGGTGACATTTTCCGTGATTTGCTCGTACAAAGGAAATAAGTTACAATCATTAGACCAAATTTATTTAAGCGAGATTTCAATTCTTCANTTCAAATTGGACAGTATTTGGTATGCTGCTTGCTTTGAACGACGCATGAAAACCTAAATAACATTTTATTAATGTAATATAGTTCTTCAATTTACTAGTATAAAGAATTAATTTGGAAACAAAAGTACACTCACCAATTTTGGTCAATTGACAATGATATGCAGACTAAGTGTCGTGGCAATTAAAGTCTGAGTGGCTGTAGCTACGATAAAGGTTGGCACAGTTTTCAGAGTAGCTATTAATATCACATGACGTCATGTAATTTCGCTATTGCAGCAGCAACAGCCTCAGCTTGACGTTAGCTTGAACTTTCAATTATGGTCAATTGACCATGCTATGCATTCTAGGGTTAATTGAAAGTGTCCACAATATAGGAACATTAATAGGGTAAATTCTGGTAATTTGGTGACATTTTCCGTGATTTGCTCGTACAAAGGAAATAAGTTACAATCATTAGACCAAATTTATTTAAGCGTTTATAAGCCCTCTAACAGCCAAGAAATGTAGTGCAAATTTAATATTAACGTAAAATTATTTGAAATTAAATGCACTCGTTTTATCTTGATGTTTAAACAATTCCTTAGCACTGATGACGCATTATCTTCACACTTTCAAATAACACATAAGATGAAAACGAGATTATATGTTAATATGCAGAGACTCCGGAAGCAACTCAATATTGAGGGGCAAAACTTGCTAAGCTTAAATATCTATATATTTTTTAAATTACTTGAATTTGAGGCCAGCTTAACGATTTGATATTTTTATCACTCTTAATTGAACATTAGTAATAAAGGATATCACAACCTTACGATTTTTATAAAATTTACAAAATTTATCCTATAATGATAATTATTTAAATTACTTGAATATATTAATATTTTATAAGCAAAACGTCAATCCTACATTTTTTAATATAAGAAATGAAAGGCATTGCTTTTCAAATACACAGATTATGTAGAGCATGCTTTTAAATATGAATAATCGAAAGTAGCAAAAGTATTAATTTTGACAATTTCTATTGGCCGATGTGATGGTACCACATTTAATATATCGAGAAAAGGAACACATAGTTTCACATGGAACTATTCACTGCGAACATTTTGATATATACAGTTTATCAATAGCATCAATACTCAAAGAGCAATGGGGTTCTGAAATGTGTCATTTTAAGAAATATAATAAAAATTCGAAATTGTTTTAATGAAAATTCCAAAATTATACAGAAAAAAGGAGTAAAAAATCTGATTTTGATCTTGTAAAACAGGCTTTCCGTTTATTGTATTGCAATAATATCATTGCCAAAAAATTTTGAAATTAAATTATTGCAATATTGAAATTTTTGACAATAAATAATTGCAATTATTGACAATTGTTGTACAATATTTCAATTATTGTACAATATTTCAACTCGTTGCATAACTAATATCTGAATGACTGAATGACATTGGCCGCCAGTGGTTTTCTAGTGTAAAATATTCGGGACCACAGAATTTGTACTAATTAGAGTGAAAAATAAAATGAAATGCCAGCATATACAGTGCTGTCCTAGGGTTGCAATTGGGCCAGCCCGCTCCATTTCCGTGGGCCTACGTTGCGGGCTGCAGGCTGTTCCGGGCCAAACAAAAACAAACAAAAAAAGCTCAAATCAAATAGAAATTATTACAAAAAAATTACAAATCCTCTTCTGGGTCGAGTTCTTTGAAACTTATTTCGTTTTCACTGTCGCTGATCTCAATGTTATTTAGCGCTATGCCAGCATTGTTCACGTGTTCAATACCCACAAGAAGAGCGTTATATCAAACATAAAGCATCTTTTCAACCAGTTGTCCTGATAATCGTGCTCGTGTTTTCGTGTGGATACCTTTATGTTTCGAGAACACTCTTTCCACCTGGGCCTCACTCACAAATAATTTGCTGAGAACCAATTTCTTAAATTTTTTCAGTCTGTCAATAGTCGTGGCGTCAGGGTCACTGGAAATTGACGCCATCATAGTCAGATGTTCAATATCTTTAAGTCTGTCCATCGAGAGTGTTTTCAACCAGTTTTCACTCTTTTCTGACAATTCTGATCCTTCAGTAATGCAATTGATAACTTCCACAAAGGAGTTTACAGTGTAAATTTCATACCGTTCCAAGGCCCATGCAACAATAAGGGGTGTTGTAGCGTCATAACAAAGTCTTCCCAAGTTGAATCATTCCGTTGTGCGTAATTGAGAATTTCAATAATCGGAGCCAGTAAACTCTCACTTTTCTGTAATTCATTTTTTTCTT
>CABFPE010000148.1:394200-405605 GCA_900660155.1 Hofstenia miamia | reverse complement strand
ATGTGTATAAGAGACAGATAGTGTACAACAAACACCCTTTTCTATGAAATAGAGCTGCACTGAATGCATTGTCCTTGAAAAGCACTTTAAGTTCGTAAAAATCGACTGATACATTGTTCGCAGTTTACAATAAAAGTATTGATCAAATTGGAAATCCACAAACATTGCCACATGGAGCTATTGTTGTGTAGGAGAATAATATATTTTTTATGACTACAGCGTCAAAATTGACTTCACAGTAACCTTCCGAAGTTATTCTACTCCAACGTTAAAATTGCTTTGCTCTAGACAGGTCAATGACATAATTTCAGATATCAAAGAAAGCTCTAATCATTTGTTTACATAAATCTATTAAATTGTTATATTTTTATCAATTACATTTATTGCTCTAAAATAGAGAAAATTCAAAGAAATTCCAAAATTAAAAATCAGTTTATCATAGAGCTATTCAGCATGCATCGAATGGTATTTAAACTCTGTCGATAGTATAAAAACTCATGGAGTTATAGGTATCCAAATTTAGTCTACTCTATTAATTATAATAATCGAATCTTACGAAAGTGTAAATTGAAAATTTGTTTTGGCCGATACTTTGCAACCAGTATAGATAAATGTAGAAAAAATAAAAAATAGTTTCCTATGGAGCTAGTCAGTGCGCGCATATTTTACTGTATAACCCTAGTGCATAACGTCAAAAGTCGCAGAGTAATAGTGTTCTGAAATGCATCAGTTGTAATTATTAAGCAGAAATTCGAAAGTTGCAATAAACTAAAGTGTTGATATCATAAAGGGAATAATAACTAAAAATATAATATTAACAATGTAATATAGAACTAAAGGAGCTCTAAAGAATGCTGAAAAAAGCGAAGGAGTTGAACAAGAATTGACAGAGTACTGGCTGTCCTAAGACAGTGTAAAACTGCGGGTGTATAGCATACTTTGAACTCATTTGTCAAAAGATCGAAACTGAATGAAATCAAATAAACAGCTACAATTTCACCAGAAGAGGTCCGGCAATCATAATTCGTTTCGTAATATAGAAATATCAAATTGGAATCACCTCTACAAAGCAATGATTTTTGAAAATTCTAACGAACTTTTGAAAAGTTCTTTACTAAATTTAACCACATTTGTCAAAACATTGACAGGGTCAATTTCAAATTTTAATGGCTGAATATATGCAGCAAAGCGTAATTTATTCATTATTGTTTCGTAACGCAAACAAATTGCAATATTAAAAGTGCTATAGCTCTAAATACCAAATTTTTCTTTGTTTTTCACATACTAATTCAATATTTTACGATGCCATCTAGCGAATTTTGAAAATAAAAATTTCGTCTAATGAACCGGTTAATTTCTGCTGTATCGCGTAGCCCTACCAATGTGGCACCTTAGGACATCAAACAACGGAACTTAAATAGTTGGCCAATGGCAATGAATTTTGCAAAATTCTTGGTATTGACGTGGGGGTAATTTGGTGACTAGTGGGGTAATATGGTGAACATGTATAAAATGGTTGTATATTGCCAAAAATTAACTTAGACCATTATGAATATGGATAAAATGGTTGTATATTGCATAAAATGATTGTATATGGACAATTAAGTCTCACAAACAACACATAATGTTATACTGAAGCAGTTTTCGCACACCCAAGATGTGCACTCAATGCATTGGAAAAAATCCCGATGGTTTTCACTTCCATACATCTCTTCGCAAATAGGACACTTGCTTTCCTCAACTTGGTGCTCTGTTGGTCGTTTCGTTTTGTTCCTCCTTGCTTAGGCTTTCTCGGAGCCCTCTTCCTGTGTGCACAATCCTTTTTGTTGCGAAAGTCCAGGGTTGTGACTGTCGCCAGGTGTTTGCTCTCGTACGTCGGATTGCCCTTCTTCTGAGGTGATGGCACAAGGACTCGAATAGCAACTGCATCATCGGTGTGGTGGGCCGCGGGGTGAGTGATTGATGTTGATTGGCGTTCTGCAAGGATTGGTGATGGGTCCTCCATAATAAAAGATTGAGCGAACTCAAAATCAGCAGACAACGTTGGATTTTTAGCGGGGTAGAGGCCGCAGTGCCTGAAACCAGATATCAGAACCGTTCGATTGTCCTTTATCTTGGCCCAAACTTGGTTGAAGACAGCATGGAACTCTGCTTTGCTCAACACCACTTTGTCTCCTTCTGCGAGAAACTTCCTAACTTCATCTCCCCATAAATGCTTCTGAAGCGCATTAAAATTTGTATCCATTGGTTGGAGTCTGTGGCTGGAATGAGGCGGCAAGCAAAACAGCTCGATCCGATTAGCTAAGCAGTAATCAGTAGCTTCAATGGTTACGTGTGATCCATGCCCATCAATGATCAATACTGTTGGCGATTCAGCCTCGCAGTTAGCATAGCATGCTCATTAAAATTCACCAAAAAGTTAACAAATATGACCGAATCAATATATCCACTTTTGAAATGATAGATCTTCGTACCCATTGGGTATTGAGTGGATTGGGTGGCGCCGGTCCCTTGAAAATTAGAAATGGAGGCAGAAAATCACCATTTGCGTTTCCACATGGCAGAAATGTAGTCAACGTGCCACGTTCGGTGACTTAAATAGTCTGTACTACAGCAGTCCCTCGTTGTGCTACAACTTTCCGACCGCACTTTGGTACGGACGTCAATCCCGCCTCGTCACAGTTATACAATAATTGGGGCTTGTTTGAGACGCCATATTTCGTGTAAAAGTCGGCTAACTCAACAAAAAAGTCTTAAATCCGACCTGCATTAAACGCATAAGCCCTTGAAGTGGAGATATTCTCCGGTACGCGAAGTGATAATGATGTGCCCATTTTTTCAGATCTCTGACAAAATCCTTGCCACCAACCATTGATAGCCCACGATTGCGGAACACATCGGGAAGTTTTTTACGCCAGTGAAGCATTTTCGCGTATTGGAATGCTTTTTCTCTCACAGAAATTACAGTTAGAGGAAAGCCGCGTTTCGCCAATTAGAAAATGCGATCACAGAGAACAGTCTCTTGATTCGGTCTGAAGATTGTTTGGACACTTCCAGAATTGTCCCTATTGACATGTCTGACCAGTGTTTCCCGTGGAGAGCCCGGTTCTCTGACAGCATCAGGCAGTCGCATGGTTCCGTCTTTTACAGCTTTTACAGCTTGCTTCAAACCTGCGGAGCTATAACTTCCTTTGTTTGTACGTTTGACATACTTTCATGGGATCTAAAAACAAAATTAATTAGAAAAAACGATCCATTAAACCACTGGCGAAATTCACCATTCTACCCCAACATGTACTGAGAAAATTAAGGCGACAATTTTGAGAATACAGAATGCACATTTTTGTGTTTAATGCTGTATGCCAGAGCTACGCTACATACCTTGCTATAGTCGCCTTCTGACTGTGGTAATAGCAGATTTTGCCTGATGGTATCTGATTGCGCTGCACAAGTGATGTCTGAAATAATGACACAAGCTGATTGCACAGTCCTACGACGCGCTTGCCAAATTCAGCGGATGTAGTCTATGTAACCGAACAATCACAGGGTACAACACTCCGTTTTGTGACATGAATATGTCCCTCAATCAATTACAATTTATATCGTCGCATTAACCAAATTAACCCACTCACCAATTCACCCCAATCTACCCTATTATTTACATTTAAATTCACTGCAGAAACATCGTAATTGCTTTTATTCAGCTGCAAAATACAAAATTCTGTTTTAGCTTCATTAATATTCAACTTGTGCATACAAAAGTTTTTTGACAATTTGTTACAATTCAATTCTATAGACTCTGCTGCTAGGTGCATTGATGAATTATCGCTGAAAATGCAAGTGTCATCGGTATATTGAATTAAATTGCAATTAGTTATAAAATGCATGTCATTTACATAAATACTAAAAAGAAGAAGACCTAGAATCGTACCTTGAGGCATCCCATTATAAACCGGTAACCATTCTTCAAAAATATCATTTAATTTAACTCTTTGGAATCTTTGATTGAGGTAACTAGTCTTCAATTGCTTACTATCTCTGGAAAATTAAGTAAGATAGTTTTTCAATTAGAATGTTATGATTAATCGAATCAAAGGCTTTTGAAGGATCTAAACAAGTTATAGCTACAAATTTATTTGAACCAAGTGATGCTCTCCAAGTTTCATTAGCATTTAATAGTGCATCAGTTGTTGAGAAATTTTTGCGAAATCCAAATTGCATGTTTGATAATAAATTCTACTTATTTAAATGTTCAATTATTTGATTATGCAATAATCTTTCGAATATTTTGCTTATTGGAGAAGTAATTGAGATTGGTCGATAATTAGTGGCAATTGATTGATCGTTTTTCTTAAAAATAGGAGGAATGTAAGCAAATTTTAAATTACCCGGGAAGAAATTAAATTTTATGCATTCATTAAAGATGAATCGACTAGAATAGTACATATGCTTCTGGTTGAAACCGTTTAAGTTCTTCTCTAAAATCGAATAGTTAGGTTGTAAGCATTGAAATTTAACTGTAATAGTAAAAGTGAAGAGTATTATTTTTGAGTTGAGAACAAAATTGAAATTAGGATTATAGGAATTTGTAATTAGACTTGGAGTAATAAAACAAAGATATAATAAATGATAAATCATAATTTAAAAAAGACATAAAAATGTCCAAATATAAATTAATCAAATCATGTTAGTAGTAGTAGTAAGAAAAAGAAAAATCTATTTTCATAAATTGCTTGAAAAATAAAAAAGCTTATAACAATTCTGACACCGTCAAGAAAAGAAATAATTTTTTAGAAAAAGCAAACAATGAATATTTACAAATAATAATGATAATTAAGAAGTGTTATGGCTGTTTTAATATCGACTTTATGATTTCATATTTAGTTCTATTTATGAATAAAACCAGGCTTTGAAATCGTATTATAGGTTTTTAATGACTTTAAAAATGTCAACATAATATTCAAAATGACAATCTGTTTGGAGATATATTTGGAAATGTAGTCCTTTGTTCTGGAAGAATTTTTGTTTGAAACATTTAATGTCTCATTTTAATTGTACATCAAGTGTCTTTTATATCAGTAAATATTATATTTGCATAATTTAGACGTTTTATTATAAATGCATTAAAAAATTGAATTGTTGCACAAGCTGGTAACTGCATTACTATCATTGACATGTTTCTTATACCGATAGCTAATTTTCGAATTATTGTGTTAATACATGTATGAGATAAAAATTTAGGCTAAAATAAAAAATTACCCCTAAGTTCTTGAAATTATCTGCAGTCGGAATACTAGTATTATTGAGATTAAGGGATAAGGATGAAACATTGTAATTATTTTTTGTGGGTTTCAAAATACAAAATTCAGTTTTCTCTTCATTTATAAGCAATCTATGCATTCTAAAATACGTACATATTTGTTACAATTTAATACTATTGATTCAATTATCATATGAATGATTTATTATCGCTGAATATATATATGTATCATTGGAGTATTGAATTAACATCGCTTATCTTTATTCATTCATATCGTTTACATATATACTAAAAAGAATGGGACCAAGAATTGTTCCTTGAGGGACACCATTATTGAGAGGCCAATCTGAAAAAACATCGCTTATCTTTATTCATTCATATCGTTTACATATATACTAAAAAGAATAGGACCAAGAATTGTTCCTTGAGGGACACCATTATTGAGAGGCCAATCTCAAAAAAACATCGCTTATCTTTATTCATTCATATTTATGCTTCAAATAACTAGTTATCAAATCCCACATATGATAGTTTTTCTATGAGTATACTATGATTAAGAGACTCAAAAGCCTTAGAAAGGTCTAAAGAAGCAATAGCTACGAATTTATTCGCGTCACGTGAAGATCTCCAATTCTCTGTAGGTTTTAAAAGTGCATCAGTAGCAGAAAATTCACGATTGAAGCAACTTCAGCTACGGTAATTCGTCGCTCTTCCTTGATCAAGTCATTGACAACTGCGGTGTATGTGTTTTTCGTTGCGTGATATTGAGAGATGACCGGATCGACTTTCGTCAGTGACACTTGTTCTTCCTGATTTGAAGCGTTCAACCCACTCAAACTTTACCCTGGTTCATTGTGCTTTCTCCATATTGTGCCAACATCCGGCGGTAGATTTCAGCAGGCTTTATTCCTTCTGCCCACAAGAAGCGCACAACAGCGCGTTGTTCTTCCTTCGTACTGTCTCTTAACGGAGTGTCTGCATCATCAATGTGTCTGACCGATTGACAAATCCATTGAAACAAACAATTTTATTTGAAGAAATAAAAGGTGTCTATGGAAATTGCCTTTACTTTTTGATTCACCCTCGCATAACACTAGGTAACAAATTTTTGAAAAGTGTTTCCCCTCTCAAATTTTTTGAAGGTTTACAGTAGATTAGCATGTGTGTACCCCAGTGGTATATTCTTTTGTGTCGAAATTTTGCACCATGTGTCGACATTAACTTGGTTACCTAGTTTTTCCCAACAATCAAAACATAGCAGCGTATTTCACAGAACAGAAGCGCACATCAAGGTCGAGTTTTTTCCTACCCCACTAAAGTTACCGCTGACTAACTTAGAGACACATTTTATAAAGATAATTTACAGAAGATCTTGGTTAATCAGATATCAGCATTTATATTTTGCATTCTGAGGCTCACTATTCTGCCCCTAATGTGATTTTTTGCATTTATAAGCTTTTAAATTAATTGGAAGGTATAAAATTTACTTATGTTTTAATAATGAAAACATTTTAAGTTTTAATATATAACTACCTATAGCATGCTAAAAATGCACATTGAATTATGTCTTTTTAGTCTGCACTATGTTCCAAATATAGTCTCCCATCATATTCGCATCCCAATGATCTTGATACCTTGTCTCTATTTGTAAGATATCTTGATGAAAGCGCCCAAGATTTGGTCGAAAAAGCCCTAGATGTGAGTGCTAGTAGTGAAGTTTTAGTGACATACAACATCCCATTCGATGATACGCCTGCAACATATTTTCAACAAGTTCTTGGAAATTATCATCTTTGCGATTTCCGAGAAATCTTTTTGTTGCCTTTCTAAATGATATCCACGCTTCTTTTTCAATTTCTGTCCTGGTATCCTCTAATTCTTGAGAGAGCAACATCTTCTGATACTGTGATATTTGACAATCTTTTGCCAGCAAATGCCACTCTTTCAACCGTGAAGCCAATACCACACTTTTAGATTTTGTCCGAGCTAAATCTCAGATAAGATCGTCAAATCTAACGTGCGTGGTAAATTCAGGTGATTCATCTTCTAAATTGAAATTAGAGTCAGATTTTGTATTTTCTACGGATATTGTTGAAGACGCAACAAGGTTGGAAGATCATTGTTGTGTTTAACGGGTGACACGAAGATGGTATATCTGGGTAACAAATTTTTTTCCTATCTGATGGTTTTGATAGTGGAATATGTCAACCATACAAAAGTAAAAATCTGTTACATTATTTGTCGGCTCTCTCCAAATTCTCGGGATAGCAAATGGCATTGATCTACCACAGCCTCTTTGCCAGGAATCAAATTAGATCGACATGTTCTACATATAAAGTATGGTGACCATGTCTTGTCTTGGTCACTCATTGGCATTTCAAAGTATTCGTGGTATGATCAATAAAATGTAGCAGTAATATTTATTGGATGCCTTGGCTGTTTTTTCCTACTATAATAGCCACAAACAACAAAAAACTGTCCGATGAATGTCTACATTTGCGATGTTATTTTTTACTAAATTCAATTAATTAAATAATTTACAAACTTCACATTGCAAAATTGTTTAAGATTAAGAAAAATTAACTACAAATTTATACAATGAATTTAATATAATTATCAGTATACTTTATTCCAATCTAAAAGGTACGTGTATTTACACTTGCGACATATTGGAGTAAACTTCCTAAAATATAGATCTTCAGCATAAAAAAAACAGGTTTATTGAACGTCCTGTAGAAGCTATGAAGAGAGTAGGGAACATGCGCCTACAAGTAGAAGACTTCGTCCAACGGTTTTGTTGAACCAACTGTGCCAACGACACAAGCACTATTTGCCATTTGAATTGCAACACTGATTCTTTGCATAAGGAATTCCTGAGAATAAGTCTGTTTGGTGCACGCACGGATACGAGCTGCAAGTGTTTTAAGAAATTCAAAAGATTCAGATCCACAATGCCTTGAACTTCAAAAGCTATAGGTTGAAAGTCGTAGCCAGCATCAATTAGTTCTCTCTCGAAGAAGCCATTAAGTGCAAGTAATTAAAATCTAAAGCAAAATATTTAGAAATTAGAAATTAGAAATTATCTTTATTTCAGAATGAAACACATCAAACTGACTAAATTTACAATAAAATTCACTTCATTTGAAGAGGTATTTGCGGCATTTCACGGACGTGATAGCTCTGGTGTTGTATTCCTTTCGTGTCGGTTTTGATTTCGTAACGTGTGAATATGGTAGACAGTGGAGGTTACAGCGAGAATGCTAGTATTTCTTGAAGAATCTGTTTGGAAAAATAAATGTAAATCTCCTATCAATATCTCTTTCAGGGGCTGGTAAACGTTCCCGAAGATTTGTAGAGGCATAGTCACTTCTTCCAGGTACTAGATCTGATAGTAAATGGTCCTCATAGTACATTCTCTTCAACAGTTTTTCATCTGACTTTCTCACAATTGTTTCAATAGATTCAAATTTATCCGTATATCCCAGTCGCATTGCCTTCCTCTGTAGTTTGTCTATAAGTTGCTGTAATGACTTCCTGCATNCAACAGTTTTTCATCTGATTTTCTCACAATTGTTTCAATAGATTCAAATTTATCCGTATATCCCAGTCGCATTGCCTTCCTCTGTAGTTTGTCTATAAGTTGCTGTAATGACTTCCTGCATCCTCCCCATACTGAAACCGAATAGGTTATGTTTGGCAATATCAACGCAGTGTAAAGTATCTTGAGCTCGCGTAAGGAGTAACCTTGTGCCTTTAACTTATTTAGAAGGAACATTTTGCTTCTGCATTTTCGTAGAAGCCTTGAAACATGTTCTTCAAATGACAAGGCATTATCAATGTACACTCCAAGGACCGTGCAGTCCACATCCATGTGAGTAATCAATTCTTCCACTTGCTTCTTGTCAGACACCAATTGTTCAAATGCCTTACCTGTTGGTTCGGGGATACCACGAATCCGGACGGAGCATTCATCAGCACATATATTTACTGGTGCCTATTTTATGGAATGGGTTTCTAAGAGGAATCATTTTCAAAAGAGAGAAACTAATTTACTAGATCTAGGATATGTGAGGATATCACAGAATCCCAGTTAATATTTAATATAAATTACGTCAGTGGCATTGACCAAAATGCGGAAAGAAATATATAAGATTCCAGCCATTAATTGATCGTTTTGAAGAACGAGCACAACATCCCTACAATTGTAGCGTATGTAAAATATGAACTAAACTTGTTTACAGTGCTGCTAGAGACTTCTTTGGGTGCACAAAAATGCGGAAGCCAAGCCAAGTGATCAGGCCCGGCAAGTGATTCTCCCATTGCTAATTTTGGTAATAAACAATTTTGTTACACACTGTTAATGTGTTTGTTGAAGGAATTTTATAACTTGGCGAGAAATAGAACTGTTGGATTTTTATTTCGACGTTAAAATTTTATTATTTTTACATTGAACATGAAACAATGAAAATCAAAGAAAAAGAAAAAAGAAAAGTCAACATCTGACATAATTGGAATTGATTCAGAGGAAAATGATATTTATCATTATGCAGTTGCATCAACTACATTATCACAGCAGTTAGGGATCTTCATATAACTTCTCCAAAAGCGTCCAGTGACATTGTTGAAGAAAGGAATTTTGTAGTATATGTTTGATTGAAGTACCAATTTGTTTAAAGGGCTTTGTTAAAAGACATAAAATACAAGAAATTGTTTGTGATGGCACGGGCTTACTTCCAAGAAATTCTGGGATTCCAATCAATAGGCTGCCAACACTTGAAGGAATTCGTGATCAACTATTCTTACTTGGAAACATATACTCGTTGCATGTCGCAATTTGTTGGCACAAGCGTTTTCAGATTCAATACATTTTGTAACAAGAAATCCAAAGGAACTCAATAATTGGATTAAGTTCTCTATTTTGAGTTATACGTTGCATAGTGGCTAAATGCTTATGCTGTGTTATTCAGTTGAAAGCTGCAAGATATTTTGCTCCTAACCAAGTAGGAGTTGGCATTCCAATGGGATGCAAAGCAGTTATTCACGGTCTAAATTCAATTTTAAGGGAATTGCAAGCTGACACAAACATTGCATTTTTACAAATCGATTTAAAAAACGCTTTTAATTCAGTTTCACGGTGTACCATGATTTCTCAAGTTAGGGATCACTTTCCAGAACTTCTACCATGTGTCAACTATTGCTATGTAATTCATCTTGGCTCTTCTTTAATAAAAATGTCATCATATCAGAATCTGGTACACAACAGGGAGATTCATTATCTCCTTTACTTTTTGCGTTGACAATTCATCCTATAATTATAGAGATTGCAGAAAATTTTCCAGATCTTTCAACAGTAGTATTTTATCTATATGATGGTTCTATTGTTGGCCCTGTGGACGTACTTTCATCAGCATTTAGGTTCATATGCACTAAATTTGCTTAAATTGCCTAAAGTGAGCATCGATAAATGTGAGATATGGTCGCCAAATAAATGTATTAACATGTCATGTATTCCTGATTCAATAAACCGTAAAGCTGAGGGCTTGGTGATTCTTGGGGCACCGCTATCTTTAAACTCTTCTTTCCATGAAGAATTTCTTAGCCATGTAAACAAAGCAATCAATCTACATAGTTGGGTTTGTGAATTAAATGACCCACAGCTGGCACTCTATTTACATCGATGTTCTTCTGGTTTGCCAAAGATTATTTACTCGCTAAAAACATGCAATCCTAATAGTATTGACAAAGCTCTATCAAAATTTGAAAATTCGGTACATGCTTGAATTACCATAATTACCGATGCTTTCACCGCGAGCAGTCGGTCCTTGCGAGCGCGCTGTGCTTACCACGCTTAACGCTACGTCGCTCATTGCGTTACCTGAAGAGGAGTGAACCAAAAGTAAATTATTAGCTCCTCTCAAGAATCTCGGCAGAGATGAACTAATTATCCTGTTCAACATGCTAGGAGCCATCAAAGAAACTCATTCTGAATCCACCAACAAAACTACTCAAGTAACTCCAGAAATAAAGCATGTGCCGTCTCAAACACAAAAGAAGATACAACGCACAAAACACTTGAGAGCAGAAGCTGAATTTCTTGCCATAGGATCATCAATGTACCATCATCTGAAAGCTCCGGGCTTACTAA
>CABFPE010000148.1:379865-393200 GCA_900660155.1 Hofstenia miamia | reverse complement strand
GTTAATCAACTCCCACCGTTGTTTAAGACAATTCTTCTCCTTCTCAATTTGATCCGGTGAAAGGCCCGGTCCGATAGATGGGCGGAAATTATTGAAGGATTTCAGTTTGTAAAGAGAGGCCAAAAGTTTCCGTTTATTCCATACACTATCTAGTTTTACGAGGAGTGGACGTGTATAACATTTTTCCAAATCATCTACAAATTTTACAATTTTTAAATACGAATCTATGTATGTACAATAAATATTTATAGTAATCTGAATTATAGTTCAAATTATAAATCATCTTCTTTAAATGAAAGACTTGAACATAAACACGGTTAGACTAAAAACTATAAATATAAATACAAAAGCCAAATTAGCCAGCTAACCAAACCAAAAATAAAATCTCAATTTCTGACTAACGAATTAACTTCTGTTAAAAATGATTGCTATTTTTAAAATCAGCGTACCAAAAGGGCCTATATTACACTAAAAAAACTGTTGAGGGCAATTTTTTGTTATATTGTGTAATATATATATATAACGATTTTTGCAAAAACAGGGTCAATTTGACCCTACTATAAATAACCGACGAAAAGCCAACCAAAATTTACAAGATAGTCAACTTATCAATAAGTAAATCAATATTTATTGAAAGCGATTTTTAGATAATGTCATATTAGCACGGTTATTTGACAGATGATGGCTGTGACATCGACCACGCTTATTGAAAATATTTCTATATAAATCAATTGCAGTAGTACGCTTTGGATGCCACAGATTGAGCAGTTGAAGACCAATTTTTTTCAAGAAAAAAGTGTTGATCTTAACTGAATTATGAATATTATAAAAATTTGCTATTGCATATTGCGTTTCTGTATACCGCAGTGTTGCCACAACTGATGATTTGAATCAATGGCATCATTTGTTTTATTATTCGGCTTTCCAGCTTCTTCATCTAACCTATCACCACTGCGCATAAAAGAAAACCGCAAATTATCATTAATATTAGAATTCAAATATATAGTTTTGTTTTTGTATTAATTTGGAAAACACTTAGGTCTTTTTACATTTTTAAAGTAATAAAAATTCAATTTGAGGGCCAACTAACAATAATTGCAATCACTGAGATTATATTATAACTTTAGTTGAAAAGTAAAATTTTTTAAGTTGTAGGATTTCAAAGTATATAATGATGCTACATGTGGTTCAGTTCGTTCCCCGTTTTTCAAATGTATATTTTATCCCTTAAATGCATAACAAGGGTCAAACTAACTCTGTAAAATAGTAATTGTAGAGAACTTCATTTTTAACCTCCATCAGCTAGTCACATCTTATACATTATAACAAATTAATGGTTTCTGGAAACATAATTTAATAGCTTTCGATCAATGGCGGAAAATATTCTTCCTAAAGTATAATTTCCAACTGGTTCGAATTGACCCTGGTCATGCATATATAAATTCAAGGGTTCCGTTATTCGAATGCACCATTCTAAAATACTTAACTAATAAAATACTGATTTTAGTTAATGTGTACTGATAAGGCATATATAACGATAGATACGGGATTTCAGCACAGGGAAAAAACTTCAAAGCAATTCGAACATAATTAAGGAACTAATTATAACAAGAACAATTTAAAACTTTTTTCTGTAAGTATGTTAAATCAAGAAGATCAAATCCAGAAGGCCCACTAAAAAACACGCTTAATATGAAAAGCTGTTACTCTTTTTCGACATAGGCTCTTAAAAAGGCTACATGTATATTAGTCCTCATCAATAATTTTTACTGCATAACGATTGTTCACATCTACATAAAAAATTAAATAATCATTCCTTGGGCACATTTTATCGGATTCCATTCTATTATATTCGATGTTAATCATTTCCTATATTCATTATTTGACATCATCCTTAACGGTCATTATTACTATACGGTTCTTAACTAGCTGCGTTTAATAATAAATAGTTAACATATCTATCACATGCAATACAATAAAAATGATACAACTAGTTAAGCAGTGAATTAATGACTTGGCATTTCTTTAACTCTTACTTGAAAAATCCAAAAATTTTGAAATGTATATCAATAATGTAAAAATATTATAAAAAATCCCATAATTTCAAATGCAACTTTTTTACCTAAAACTACTGAAAAAACAATAAAATGACAATGTATATACAAAAATTAAACTGCTCCTGACGGTTTTCCAAATGTTTTAGGCATCTTTCTTTTCTTACCATCCTCAATGTCTTTGCTATTGTAGTAATGAGGCGCAACCTCAAACAGCCAGGAACTATCTATTTCAATAATATTTCGCATAAACTCTTTAGTCGTAAAAACCAACTCAAAGTACAGCACCCAGTCTGGAGTTTGTTCAAATAAACAGCTATTTGGGTGAATGAGAACAGTTTGCTGATGTTTAGCAGTTCTGTATTGACCAGATTTGTTTGAAAGCCTAGCCGCATGATAGAAATATCCAGAGGTAATGGCTTTCCGAATAGCAATGCTATCACCTCCTGTAGACAATAGGGGGACTTCGACTCTTTCACATAGAGAACTAAGTTGATCAAAAACATCTCGAGCATGTTTCATGCTGCGATGTTGAATAAAGTTTTCGAAACACCATTGGACAGAATGACCAGTATCAACCCATTGGTTGAAAACATTCAAAAGTGTCAAATGATCGCCTAAAATAGAGCATCTTGAACATTTACGTGGTGAATACAAAAACATACATAAACGAAATTTGATATGTGTGAAAGTGGATAATTTGAAAATTCTGCAAGTTAGTATGTGTATACAAAATTGATATGCATATCATTGATTTTTAAATTACTCGTAGTGAAATAATTTATGAATTGATAAACTACGTCAATGGTTAAACAGTCACTGTGTTCATACATGTGGAAATCCTTTCAGAGCATAGGTGCAAACTGGGGTATATTTTTTAGACAGGACCTACTTTGACAAGAGGGTACCCAAGCGTGATTGACAACACAGACTAAAATGTTTACAAAGTAGATATTTATTCATAACACAACAAGAATAACTGCTGCAGATCATCCTATTCTTACATAAGTATTTAAACTGACACTACAACCATTATATAATTATTAGACCAGGCATTTCAGATATGAATACTTGTTATTATTACAAAAATATCACTATTTTATCCGACTATATACAGACTGAAAAACACGAGAATGTTTACAATTAAAATACAAAATATCCAAGCATTTTCAAACGCCACACTTGCTGCTCACATTTGTCTTAGAAGCGCAAACATTGTAAGCCATATAAGACTTATTTTTGACATGCTACATGCTTGCTTCACGAAATTAATTACGTTACAAAAGAGATTAGCTAAATGGATTGGGCATTCGAAAGAAACTACAGGAAATTGAAAAAGAAACTACAAAATGAAATCAAATACAACAGATGAGCTGGAATATTCGCTTTGAGTATGAAATTTTGTTTGTCATAAATGGTTGTTTGATGTTACCAAGAGCTAAAATGGAAATGTTTTCTTTGTAAATAATTGTTGAAATAGGAATTTATTATTCAAATTCATGCTTTGAATATGGACTTTCTCTCTTCACTTACCACATATTACTTTAATAACAATTACGCTGAGTAGCAGGTAGAAAATATTATTAATGACAACTGATAGCCTTTTACAATAACACGTTTGAATTTAAACGAACGTATTAAGAAAACTACTATATTCATTAGAATGAACACTATAAGTTAGGGTTATACCTAAAAAGGCCGTAAATCTCAAAGTTTTGTGGTAACTAGAAATGATTTTACGTTAATCGCATTGTATATTACTTGAAAGTAAATGATATTGTAGGATAGAAACTATTGGCACTTGAAAAATGTTACCACAATAGTTTCTTGAAATTTGATGTCGCAAGAGAAAAGTGCATTTTTAATATAAGAGTGGGATCAGTTTTAGAGTTTTCCAATAAATTATATTGCATTTTTAGTTACATTTTAAAGAATATTATAATTTTGAATCCTTAAACATTAATAAAGGTAAATGCTAAGAAAAGTTTTATACCAACTAATTTCCTAAATGGTAAGCAAAAATAATGAAATTAGATACATGTCAGAAAGTTAGACTTAGCGATTAAGAGATATGCTTTCAGCGATTCCAGGGTCAAAGACAATTGCTATCATTTTTAAAGTCTCTTCGAAAAGATGCTCATATTGCATGTATTGGAGGGAGTGGATTTAGAGGGGCTTATTACATTATATGCGCAAATATTTTGTTGACAAACTATGTAAACTTTGCCAAAAATGCTAAAAAATCAATTGCTTAGAAAAACCCACCGTCAGGAGAGAAAAAATTTTTCCTTGCATTATCAGCATGAACAATCTTATCTTTAGGTCGATAGAAAATCGCTTGATTGCAAGAGAGCATCGCTGCAATTTTGATGATCTCAGCTGAACAGCCATAGTTTTCACTTTTAATTATCATCTTTGCCATTTGAGGATCAACTGGAAGCTCGGCCATTCGACGGCCCATCTTCGTTAATTCTCCACGATGATTCAGCGCGCCTAAACATGAACCAAACGTGTGTATTTTAAAACAAACCAAAGTAAATTAAAATGGTTTGGAACAAGTTTGTAAATACCTTGGAAACAGGCAAAAAAAAATTCGAATGGCCAGCTCAAAATGTAGAAAATAGAATCATATTTCATCTTACGAGAAAGCTATGGGTATTAAAAAGTGAAGTTAAAATTTAAATTTAGCATACATAAACTCTTTACAACACTGAAAAAAAGTTAATTAAGAATGTCTAAAATTTTACTAATAACCAATTATTGCTAGAGTAATGCAACAGAAATTGATTCTAATTAACGTGTTTTTCAAAACATAGCATTCCAAATATATAACTCGGGATATACAATGTATATTATACATGTCGAAGTAGAAAAAGTAATTTCATTGATAAAGAACAAATGCTATAAGGATGTTGAGCTATTAAAAGCAGATATATTTGGTAATTTTTTATGAAATTTTTGGTCAAACATATTTTAAATAAAATTTTTTATAATACGTGATAGTAGGGACTAAAAATTAAATACATAATCCTAATTCTAAAGTTCAATACAAATATTAAGTTCAGTGGCTGCCATAAAGGTTCGCACAGTTGACTGCAATTAACATCATGTTCCTTCTAGAAACTGATATTTCAGGCGAACAATAGTATTAAGCGTATTCTAGGTTAATTTTGTATTGAACAGGTGTACACTCTTGAACAAAAAGGTTCGCACACAAGGGTTTTTTTGCATATTTCTCTGGCAATTATATTTGCTTTATTTTTTTACTGATCACAGCAAATCAGTATTCTCTTCTAGTGTCATGGTATGGGATATATCAAGTACTGTGTACAATGAAGAATAGTCAAAGTTGATGGGAACATGGATAGTCGCACAGACTAAATACTGAAAGGAGACTATGTTGCTATTACTTGAAAACACAGAAATTATGCAACAAGATGGCGAAGCAATCCAAGAGAAGTTTCATAACATTCCAGCCTCATTAATTGAAAATCTTAAAAAATCTCTTCCAAGCCACATCAAGTCGGCTTTGGACGTTCATGGACACTAAAAAGTACTAATTGTTAATTTTGTATATAAATTCTACTTTTGTTGCAATTCTAAACCTGAAACAAAATGTTTGTTTGTAACTCGTTTGTTTGTTCGACATATGCAGGTGTGCGGACCTTTTTGACCAGCCCAAATATTTTGAAATGGAAAGTATTAAGCCAAATGTTGAAAGAAAAACTTCTTTAAAATTTTAAGAACCAGCATTATTGAAGAACTATATATAATAGTTGAATTTGCCTCAGAAAAATAGCTTTATCCTACGGCAATTAATGAAATGCTGATTTTTTGGAGGTGTGCGGACCTTTTTGACAGCCACTGAATTTGAAATATTATCGTGAAGCCGCAAATATTAACAATAAAATCAACGAAATTTGTTGGGTGCTGTTCGAAAGAAAACATTTGCCGATGCTCATATTCGATGTGAAAATGGGTTGTGATTTTGAATAGTGTTACCTAAAGCATAGAGTTGCTCAAGAGCCGCAACAAGTGTTTCATGAGGAGGTGGATCTAAGTAATCGAAGTGAATCAGGTCATTAACCCCAATACTCTTTAGAAGGAGTACCACGTTACCAAGATTTGTTCGTTGAATTTCCGGAATGGTATTATCTTCCAATTCGTTTTGAAACGCCCAAGCTGTATAAAGCCGAAAACACTTACCAGGCGCCACGCGACCTGCACGTCCAGCTCTCTGATTGGCAGATGCCTATTGAAGAAAATTAAACTTTAAAAAGCAAACAAATAATGACCATCAGTGTCCCAAATGGTTTGCCGCAAAAGAAACGAAATCCACATTTGGTAAAAAAATTGTAAATAAGATTTTAATATCTATCGTTATGCACAGAGATAGGATTTTATTGATATATCAATAACTCAAATTGAGCATCAATTTTCATTATTACACACTAAAACTTTTATTCTTAATCTGAAATTCACTCCAAGTGTTATTGGTGGAATTGAACGCCTTTTTCTACATGAACAGTCTTGGCAGCGCATCGGGAGAGACTAACAGTTGAACATCCAAAGTGGACACTCGTTGCAATTTGGAATTAATGACGACGCAGTTGGGCATGATTGCAAAATTTTGCTAAATTGTTTTAAATTGTCCTCAATAAATGACTTTAAAGCCAGGGATTCTTAACTCAATAAAATCCGATCTCTGACTATGGATGACTCATTTATAGTAATCTATTTCAGAAACATGATAGTCAGTGAATTTTCCTGTACACTCGTGGTTTGCTACACATTTGTGCAACACCGTCGAATTAACTACAGTAGAATTGATCTATAACGACCATACAAGGTAAACACCAAGCACGGTGGTTATAAAAATTAGCGCTAGCGCTATAAAATGGTCGATATACTTTCTAGGGATCTAGCTTAAAAAAAACAGAGAATATACAAAAATCATTAAGTCACAAAATGTGTGTGAGAGTGTAATTTACAAATACGCCTATTGAGAAGTAGTTTAGGGAACTGCAGTTTTCATTGGCGCGTGTATAGACATTCGATAAAAGTTCAGAATCTTTATGAATTGTCCACGTCTTATAGAAACATTGCTTGATAAATGTTATTCGGTACAAATACAAAGTAAATCAAAATTTACCAACAATTAAAAATAATAAAGAACAATATTATATGAAATTAAGCAACATTAGAAAAGGTGAATCTATTAAAACACTCATATCTCTGTTAATACAAACACTTTGTTCGAAAACTCACATAAAGGCATCGGTAAATTATAATATAAAGAGGTACCTTACTGCATGGTGTCACCACTAACGACTCCATCCCATTCCTGGAATTATAACTTTTTTGTTTATTAAAGCCCGGATCAATAACATATATGATACCATCGATAGTAATAGATGTTTCGGCAATATTTGTTGCAAAGACCACTTTGCGCGCACCAGGGGGTGTTGGTTCGAATATCTTCGCCTGAAGATCAGAAGGTAAATTAGAGTAAATGGGTAGAACAATTAACTCACGAATTCTTTTGCCTAACTTTTTTATTCTTTCAGTTAATATTTCAATGCAGGTTTCAATTTCTTCTTGACCAGTGAGGAATACAAGGATATCTCCAAGCGGTTGTGTAACATGGATTTGCAAGACAGAAACTATCACAGCATCAAGATAGTCAGCTTCTGGGGCCTTAGTGTAAAAAATATCAACTGAAAATCTACGACCAGGAATTCTAAAAACAGGGCAATCATCAAAGAAGCGAGAAAATTTCTCTGTGTCTAAAGTAGCACTAGATATCAAAAGTTTGAGATCAGGACGAAATCTAGCAATATCTTTAGCCAAGCCAAACAAAACGTCTGTATGTAAAGTACGTTCATGAGCTTCATCGATTATTAAAACACTATATGATGCCAAATCTGGTTCTGTTAGAAATTCTCTTAAGAGCATACCATCAGTCATGTATTTAATAAGTGTTCTATCAGAAGTACAGTCTTCAAATCTTATTGAATAACCAACTTCATTCCCCAGCTTAAAATGCATCTCCTGAGCAACTCGAGCAGCCACAGACATTGCTGCTACTCTTCTCGGCTGCGTACAGCCAATCATTTTTCCATTCATACAATACCCAACATCAAACAAATATTGAGGTATTTGTGTTGTTTTTCCAGAACCAGTTTCTCCCTCAATAATAAGAACTTGATATTCTTCTAATGCTTTGATTAATTCATCTTTATATTGATATATGGGTAGACTCTTCTTAGTGTCCTCAATACTTTGTTTTTTTAATTCTTCTTGGGATAATCTTACATCATCGTCGTTATTCGATCCTGACATTTTGAGGGTGTTCATAAATTCAATTTCATCTTCTAATATCAAATCATAATTATCCTTAACCTTTTCCTTTGCATCTCTAGCGCCAGTCTTAATTAATGCCTTATTGATGTGCTCTTCTTCCCATTTCCTACCTTCATGATTAAAAGAGGTTTGCTCAGAATTTGTTTCTTCAAAATAATCTTCATTTATTGCATCCTTAGGAATGAAATATCTATTAACTTTTTCAATATCCTTAGCTTTTTTGTGTTTTTTCGCTAATTCTAATATACGTTTTTTATAGTCCAATCTTTCCTTTTCCTTTTCAGTTATTTTAACATCACTAAATAAATATTCCTCATCTCTAATGTCAGCTTCAAGTTCTTCTAATTTGTCAGCTTCACGCTTTTTCAAATAGTTTCTTCGCGATTGCACCCTTAAATTTGGAACTAACTTTGCAAGTTCTTCCTTTTGCATGTCAAGATTTGCGACATGGCTCGACATATTGCCTTTGTTTTTCTTCTTGGTTTTCTTATCATCACGCTCTTTTAAACGCTGAGCGAAAGCATCTCTTTCTTTCAAATCTCTATCTCTTTGCTTATCGAGCATATCAACTTCCTCTTCCGAATCAGAGAAGTCAAAGTTTTCAGGTTTCATTTCAAATTCCTTTCTTTTGGAGCTCTTTTTCTTTTTTGTTTTCACAGGTTTATCGTCATCTTCATCATCACTGGCGACTAATTCATATTTTTTGGTAAAAATTTCAGGTAATGGAGCTGGTTTTTTTGGTTGAGGAGGAGGCTTTTTATTTGGAAGTTTCATCCACAACTCAGAGCAGAAAGCTTGAATGGCAGGTGACATGTCAACAGTACCGGTGCTTGACAGTTTGTTAATGAATTCATTATCACTGCAAGATTTTGATGCTAATGAAATTATGAATTGATTGACGGCTGATTCAGAGAAACCTAGTATCTCTTGTAAACGATCATCAACCCATTGATGTAGATGAGCACTTGACATTAACTAAAAATAATTGCCTTAACAAAATTTAAGTCAGTTGAGCGTTTGTATGAAGTCCTTGAAACTATCTTTCTTTTTAATTTTTTCAAGAGTGTCATATGGAATTAGTTTAAAAATTGGAAGAAAATCATTTAGAACACCTAAAAAAATATGTAATGTTTGTAAATGATTTGATAATATAAGCACTATACTGAGCTTTGCAGCTATAAGACAATAAATTTTGTGCATAACTTTAAAGGCCATTCAAGTGTAAATGTTTCTCATGTGTAGGTTAAGAATGAGGAGCAATGTCTATAAACAATATTAAGTCTATTTTCATTGGGGGTGGAGCAAAATATCACATATTTAATAAATCAAAATAGGACAAAATTACATTGGTTCATGTTATCGTGTGATGTTATAAGAAATTGCATATTTTGCTGAACTTATATATAAAAATTCTGACGTTTGCAAAAAATATGTTAGCAATATACAGCATCAATTTGTGTATTTAATATTCTATGTTAGGAAAAGCTACCTGCCGAATTTTACGGCGTTGGATCATTATTTACGAAAATAAGTAGAAGTAGGGTTAATTACCAATGTAAACCAAAGTATGCAACAAACACGACATAAAAGGTAAGCCATGCGGTACATTTTAAAATAGTATTTACCAATGTAATAAATTACAAGTTAAAATAAGAATAACTAGGAACATTTACTTGATATTCAAAATCGCATGGCTTACAATATATATGTTCATTTAAAACACTATATATTCAATATTTGTATATTCCTTCATTTTACTCTTGCAATACCGGAAGAACTTTCAAATTGATTTTACAAATCTGACACAATTCAAACAATAATAATATGTTAAAACTAAACCCATTTTAGATTATTTACTATAAAGATTTATTTTTTTTTTTTAAAATAACATAGTCTGTATAAACAGTATTAATGTCTGACAAAAATGGAATGTAGAATGCACGGAAAACAGAATGCGATTTCTCTGATATTAAAAATGGACGACTGGATAGCACTGTCCAGTTAACAGAGTCAACAGCATAGTTAGGTTCAAGTACATCAGTTGATGCAATTTTTAGATCAACTAAATATTTACATTTGTCTTCACTGACATATCTATCAATTTCTTCTTGATTTAAATCGTTGAAATTATCACGTGATACCATTGTTCCCAAATCACCAGTGACAAAAGGCTGAGGTAACTGGCCTTTGTAACCAGATTTTAAGAAGCCTACAACGAATTTTTCGTCATGAAAAAAGAATTGAGAAGGAAACCGATGCCATTCACGACCAATGCAAAATAAACCAGGCTCTAGTTTTTCCTTAGTTACAGATTGATCGAAATCAGTAAAAACATCCAACGGTGCACGATATGCTTTAAACAATGCAGTTATCCTCATCAAAGAAATAACCATAAAACACGTGATAATAATACGAGTAAGCCATTTAGTTGTTGTCAAAAAATGATTCCCAAATTGATGTGTGAATAAAATGTGAATTAATAACTGAGCATTCGAAATCACAGCAGCTCCAACAAAGGCAATCAAAGGATACACCGGAAACAGAAATCGTTCCTCTTTGTGGGACTGGAGAAAAAATATGATAAACCACGAAAAAAGTGCTAATACTGGTTGCCAATAGCTACGAATAGAAATTGCATTCGGTTTTAAATAGTAAACCAAAAAGAATATTGGTAGCGAAAAAAACACAGCAACAAATGCAATGTTAAAATTAAGAATGCCATTAAAAAAGTAAAAATACCACGGTTCTGCACCGTATAAATTAGGTCCATGAGAAGTGAAAACGTTATACCAAACTAAGTGAAGAGGTGTAAATACTGGTTGACCATAGTAATATGTATCAATGAAAAATATGGGTGTAGCCACAATGAAGAAAGATAGAACCACATACATTAAAAAAATTAAAAATTTTCGTTGTACGAACACGACATCAAGAGCAATTGGAATGCCTAGAACACAACTAAATGGCCATCCAAGTAAAGTAGAGGTTGCAACCGAGAGCACAGCGGCAAATGTATACCTTTACACAGGGTTGAGTAAAGATTTTTTTAGTATCTTACCAAAAAGATAAAGTAGTCACAAAAAACTAGTTGCGATTTTGAAAAATTTACTTCAATTCAAACTAATGAAAAATTTTTATATTATGTATAATTATGTAATATATAATACAATTTAGTAAAATAAGCTTCGGAAGGTGTATTAAGCTTAATAACAAGTACATAAGGCAACATCCATCCTCACACATAATAAATTCTCAAATGTATTGCAATTGACTTTTTATGGTACTGATATTAATCACAACTGATCCCAAAACCAATCCAAAAACGAGAAAAATGATTGTCTCAAAAGGAACACTAATTCATGCGAATATATAATTTTTGAAAAGATAATAATATAATAAATTTCAAATTATGAACTTATTAAAATCCAGTTTAAAAACGTTTACAAATAGCTAAGTAATAAATTGAAGTATACTAAGGAATTTCTATTATATTTGCGGATATTAAATTGAAAACGCTAATGAAAATCTTTGGCCAAAACAATTAATGTTAACCTAAATATGAAAAATTAGTTCAAAGTGATCGAATCTTGTGTCTAAATAACTCGCTGTTGGCGTAAGGACAGTGATGTGAAAATGTAGACGACAGGTGGTGTTAAACAAATTCCAATTTTCTCTAAATTTGTAATGAAAATTAAGATGCTCTCCTAAAAAATATTATTTATAAATTTGTAATGAAAATTAAGATGCTCTCCTAAAAAATATTATTTATAGAAATTTAGAAGATACACAACCCTAAGCGGCTGTCATATTTTCATAGAGAAGCTATTGATATGCAGTTAATTTTCTAATGAAAATATTGAGCAAACGATCATACAATTTTCATAAAAAGTTCTATTAGAGCTTAATAAAAGTACATGTAATTTTGAGTTATAAAAGAACAGTACTATATTAATTCTCTTAAGTCCCATGGAACTGGCTCGGATGACATCGCAAACAAATTGTACAAAAGTATATCCCACCTTGTTGCCGAACCTCTCTGCAATATTATAAACCATTCCTTTAGCACTGGTCATGTGCCTGGTAAACTAAAAACAGCACGTGTCATTCCGCTTCCTAAAAATACGAATCCTGATATTTCACAGCTGAGACCAATTTCGCTTCTTTCCGTTCCTTCCAAATGCATGGAATTCTGCGCTCTTTTAACCTTGAAACCACAAATTTNCCTTGTTGCCGAACCTCTCTGCAATATTATAAACCATTCCTTTAGCACTGGTCATGTGCCTGGTAAACTAAAAACAGCACGTGTCATTCCGCTTCCTAAAAATACGAATCCTGATATTTCACAGCTGAGACCAATTTCGCTTCTTTCCGTTCCTTCCAAATGCATGGAATTCTGCGCTCTTTTAACCTTGAAACCACAAATTTTGCAGCATATAGACAATAATCAGTATGCTTACCAGAAACAGAAATCTACTTGCATAGCTCTAATTCATGCATTGGACGAAATCACACGTATTCTGGATGACTTAAGCAAAGCAGTTGATACAGTTCCACACAAGAGACTGCTGAGCAAACTTGCGAAGGTCCTACATCCCTCTCTCATTGCTGATCTTTTTTCATATTTGTCACACAGGAAATTTTATGTTTTTCACAATGGACATAGGAGCTCTTTGTATGACGTCTTGAGTGGTGTTCCCCAAGGAGCATTGATTGGTCCATTACTATTCATTTTTTATATGTCTGATCTAGAGTCAACAAATGGTTTGTTGATTAAGGTCGCCGATGATTTAACCTCTATTGTTCGCGTAAGTGCAAACAGCACAATTACCACAGACTATGAAAATATTTCCACTTATTGCAACTTAAATGGTCTCACTCAACAAGAAAAAATGTCAACAGATTATCATCAGCCCAAAAC
>CABFPE010000148.1:368919-379763 GCA_900660155.1 Hofstenia miamia | reverse complement strand
TCTAGCATACGTGTTCTTGGCATCACGATTGACTCTTCTTTATCATGGAAATCTCATTTGGATGCTTCTGTTAAACGTGCAGCTTCTCGTTTCACTATACTTAGACAGCTTAAATTTGTATGTTCTGAACAGGATTTACGGTCAATCTTCCAATGTTGCATTGTATCCTTATTTGATTATTGTTGCCCTCTTTTTGGGTCACTGCCCATTACCCTTGATGTTCAAATCCAACGGGTTCTCAATAGAGGCGAACGAATTATTACCAGTGGCAGAATAAATGCATCTCCTATAATACACAGCGAACGACGAATTGAATTATCACGCAAACTTTTCAAGCAAGCAGCTGTGTCAGGACTTATGCCTCCTATTCAACATCGCTCGGGACGTCTGGTAGAATTTCGATGTCGTCTCTCTCTTAGACAGAGACAATTCTTTCCATTTATGACTCGAATTTTAAACTCTTATCGATAACATTGTATTTTCTTTTAAATTAAACGTCTTACTACTACTACTACACATAAAAAATGTAACATTTCAGTTATCATGAGAACTTGAATAGCTAGATAAGTCTAATTTCTTGTGTTATAGTATTGATTTGATATTTTAATAAGTCTTATTACATTACTTCTGCAAATTTAGAGAACTTAAAACCATAGAATCTTAACTGCACAAAAAGAAATAGCCATGCAAATATTATAACAAAATTCAAATTTATCTTTAAGTATTGGACATATCAATATAATTAATGTAAATAGTGTAGGATTAATTTAAATAAATGCAACTACATTTTGAAAAGATATCATTCAGAAATGCAAAAATTTTACAACTGAAAAATTTACAATAGAATATTGAAATAAAATAATTCTAAATTTTAAGAGCTTTGTGTATCATATCAATATAAGGTTAAACACAATGTACTTGCTTACACAGCTTTGACGCACTTATTCTGGATACAAGCTAAAATGTAATTGTAACGAGAGTAGATGCGTGATGTTACCTCCGTATTTCGTCCATGCATTCTCAAATGTTCTCCTACAGTGCTTCTGCTTCACGTACCATTACTAATCGGCCTAATCATCCTGCCCCATGCTCTCCTCCTGCTCACTCTCCTCTGCGGTCACCTGACACTGACCAGTTTATTCAACCGCCTACTCACTGCAATCATTGCCCTCGTCATGTCCTTGGCACTAGTTCTTCCTGTAATCTGCCTATTGTTCCGATTATTTCTCTTCCTCGTCCTCCTCCTAAAGCTCTGATCGATATCGGCCATTTTGCTAATTCTGTTTCTGCTTCTGATGTTGCTGATCACCTCCGTTGCTCCTCTCTCCAATTTGATGACGTCCATCCCATTCCACCACGTACGGATTCTCCATTCGCCTTCTTTCACATTGTCTATAATCAAGAGTGTCATCTTGCTCTCATGGATCCTGAAGTATGGTCAGATGGCCTCTTGATCCGATACTACCGTCTCTCCGACGCGGAGCGCAAATCTTTTGGCCTTCGCCCCCGTCGTTGTGATGCTTTTGGTCGTGATTGACTACCTGCACCTCCTAGCTTGGTTCTCACTCTGGGACTCTTTTTTTTACTCGCCAATGCTCGCAGTCTTGTCTCATTAAACCATCGTCTCACTTTTTACAACTACTTCTTACAGTCTCCTGTTGACTTCATTTTCATTACTGAAACCTGGCTTGATCCTTCTCTTGCTGACAGTGTTGTTTTTCCTAACTCCGCATTTAGAGTTCTCTGCCGTATGAATCGCTCTAGTGGTCGTCACCCCTCTCCTTTGAGTCTTTTCCTTTGATTTCTGTTGCGGTTGTGCTGTTGTTCACAGTGATCACATTGTTTCTCTTCTCTTTGTTTATAACCCTCCTTCAAGCAGTCATTTTCGTATTCCCCTTGCTTGAGCACTTTCATGATCAGTCTATCTCTCTCTCGTCAACTTGGATTTCCCACTCCTCCTCATCTGTGGTGATTTCAACCTCTCTAATGTCTGTTGGAACGCACTTGACTAATGACGCTAATGAATCGGCTGTTCTAGATCTTTTTGTTTCCTACTCTCTTGAACAAATGGTATTTTCTCCTATTTCCCGTCCCTCCCTCCTTGACTTGGTTTTGTGCTCTCACCCTGATCGTCTTTTTGACACCTCGGTGATCCCTATTGCGGTCGAACTGTCTGATCCTACAACTACCGGGAATACTTTAATTTATGCCGTTGTCCATTGGTCTGTGTGGTTCCTATGCTATCACTTCTCGAATCCACACTCCCGATTGTGGAGTCCGCCTGACCAGAGATTCTTCGTACCCTCTGATCATTTAAGGCCTGCCAGGGACTGAGGGCCTTTTCTTTTGTCTTCACATTCATACTAAGAAAGGGTCGGGGCAGGGCTCAGACCCGGGTCTTCGCGGTCCCAGTTTCGCGGTGTACCCCTTGGCCACTGGGGCCGTTATTATTATTATTATTATTATTATAAAACCTATAGATGAATGATGTCTTTCATACATAATGCAAAGAGCATAATTTCTGAAAAGAAGTAGTTTTATATATATATATCCGCTAACACTATAAATTCTCTAGCAAGTAATACACAAATTAAAATCCCATTTATAAATTGAATTATACATTAAGAGATCTAGAAAATATTTGATATAATTTTTCTAGTATACATTTATACATTTCTTGCAAATGGAAATAATTCTATTGTAGAAGATAAATCTTCAAATACAAAAATTTCCTAAGCATAAATGGGGTGAACAACAAAAGTACCACATATTTCCGCTTTGCTCAGAAAAACTATCCTGAAACTCCATTTATAAATGAGCCATTTTAATTGGTTGGCGCAAATGATTGTTTTTTCGAAAAGAATAAGTACCCTGTGTAAAGGCAAGAATATGATATCATTGCCATATATAAACAGAAACTAGAGGGTAAAAATGCAACGGATGCGTGAAACATTCCTGGACTAAGAATTAAAAACAACAACGTTAGGCGTCCTATATGACAACCAAAATGTTGCACAATAACTCTATAAAATACGGCTTCTGTGATAGATGAAATTAAACCCAAAAAACATCTCAGAAAATAGAACGACAAGATTGAGCTTGCATTAAAAAAGTAAAAATGAGCCCAAACTGGCATAGCGTAAATCCAAAGAAATGCGTAAGATCTAAGTGCGTATTTAGGATCATATTCCCATGTTTGTAATCCGCGACCGTAAACAAGACGATGTGCAGGTTCAAGATAGTTATACGTTTCATCACAGTCTGTAATATGGCTCATTAGAGCTGAGCACAAACGAGCAGTCATACAAGCTCTAACTGCTGCAAGGAAAGATGGAGAGTAGACTATGACAGGATCAGGCTGCTTTTTTACATCACTAGGCAAGCTTATAATAGGCGGGTGAGTAGCCTCTGGACGATTCCGTCTTCTAACCATAATCTAGAATAGGTGAAAATTAAATAATAAACGAAAACATAATGACTATTTAATAGTTCACTGATAATAATAACAATCGTTGTATTTCATACCCGAAATTGAGGCCCCTTCAAAAATGAGAATTTACAAAAATATTCAAATTCATAAGCATTTGAACCGATGTATATTTTCAAAAAAAACGTCATTTTTATTTCTGAGATAGATCAAAATCAGAATATATATGACAAAAGATTGATGCTTGGGTGGTGAATGAGAGCAATTGAATCCGTTCTGAACAGACTACAGTCTCCCACATACCCAAGAATGATTTCATAGATAAACATACAGTATTGAAATTCGTGTGGATATATATATATATACATATAAATGAATTCAAGTATAGTATTACAATAGTCATTTAAAGATTGGGATTAATTTTTAAAACTTTAATGTTAATTTCGAACAATTTATAGGAAATTATAATTTTTGTATTTCAATAGCTGTCTTTTGATGTTTAAATTTTTTCCATATTTAATGCAGTGAAATTTTGACAGGTAGCAGGGAAACAAATCTGCTCAATATCTTTGCTATATATTGTAATATTATTAGAAGCTGTACTGAAAAAGCGTATGCAAATGAATTGTTACTTTTTGAATAATTCTTTGCTCACAAGTATGCAATGTGGAACATATTTCTATTATTCAATAAATATTTTAGAAATTTTCGTATCTGGATTCCTTGAATGTTATCAGATGGAAATAGAAAAACACAATATAGCAAAGAAGTTTTTTCATCCCGCAATAAAAAGCGATACAATATAACTGAATGCGAATTTCCAAATATGTTACAAATCAAAATATGATATGTCTATCACATAATGGATCTAAATGATTCCAACACATCAAATTTCAAATCCTTATGAATGACAAGTTAATTTGTTTCCATAGAAGAGTAATATTTATGTCAAAAAACGAGAGTTTGTAACATGATAGCGAGAGTGGCATAGCAGCAGGGTGACACAGTAGCGAGATTTGACTGTATTTGAACTTGTTTAGAATATGAATGCAATTTAATTTTAAAAGTTCCTTATCTCAACGATACAAACTAAATATTAGAACGAATTTATTGTACCGGTTACTTAATTGGCGTTATTGTACTTTAGGGGACCCAGTTTGAGTGACGTCATAAAATGGGTACAAAATGGGATTGGGGTTAGGGTTAGAGTTTTATACTCATTTTATGACGTCACTCAAACTGGGTCCCCTAAAGTACAATAACGCCACTTAATTATTTGTTTGTTATAAACAGACATCATTATCATTTTATTAAATGACGCTTTAATCCCTTTCTCTGGCCTTTAACCATAAAAAAAGTAATAATGCATTTACTTCGTAAACTTAGAAACGCAAAGTCCTTCATAAATTTACTTGCATTGTGCAATGTTTAAGTTAAATACGTTGAATACCATTCAAATCCTTAATGTATATTTTAATTTCATTGCTTTATTACGAATTTGAACAATACGTCCTACAATACGACGGCATAGAATAAGTCCTACAGGAATAAGTCGATAGGATAATAATCTTGTATTCTAGTTGGGTAGGATATCTAATGTCGTATTTTTTATTGTCGTAAATCGTAGCTTATTAAGGTCATAATTTTAATCTCGTCTTTTACTAATGTCATAATTTCGTAATGCCGTCATATTTCATTGTCATTGTTGCTAACGACATTCCCTAAACCTAGTATAAAAACTCATTTCTTCAATATTTTATAAACTTGTACACCAAGGTCTCAAATGGATGTTGCCCTAACTCCTAATCCAAAACTCTAATTTAATGTACCTAAACCCTAACCCAAAACCATTTTTGCCGCATATAATTCAGTTCTAGTTAATGGCAACAGTTATGGCAATTATGAATTATTTTTTTAAAAATAATCTATGTAAGCATTAATTTGAATATTTGTTTTTATAAAATACAAATTCTTACTTATTGAAACAATTTACTGTCTAACCATTCGCCCTTTGATTGCTGATTACTCCACTGGGAGATTTTCATACAATTTTGAAGTGTTTTAAAATATCTAATTTTTGTATAAGTCATATTCTCTAAATTTCCTAGATTTCTTAATATTACCTCTTTTGTTTGAATACTATTACCTGCTTTGATTGGTTTGACATCATTTCTGACGTCATAAATACAGAATATGCTGAAATTTCTTGGAAAATATTTACATTAAACATTAATATTTATTTATACTGCCTTGAGCAGATAAAACCCAATATCTGAAAAATTATTGAAACTTAGTTTTTTTCATTAATTGACATCTGAGATTATGTCTTGTCTTATGTTCAGCCAATTTAGCTCTGAAGTAACTTGAAATTGGTTTTTTAGAGTGAGCAAAACCCATTATCTATATTTCAGATATAAAATTGGCTTCTACATTAACTGCAAACAATAGAGATATGGGGTTTTGCCTGCTCAGCATAGTATAGATATAAGAGATTTATTTAATTTATAAATAAGTGTGCTAAATTAAGCTTTAATGAAGCTTCACAATAATTTTAGTACAGTTATGATAAAAGCAAAATCAATAAATTCACTGATGATGAATGGCTCAATGTAGAATCATGGGGGTGCTCTGACTACTCCAATGGTACTAGATAACTCAATTAATGAGTAGAAGGTTGCAAAGGCTACCATCATAGAGAGTGACTTGCATTCCAACAGAAAACAGAACATTGGTACTTTGCCAGTTCAATAAAGAAACAGAAAATATTTCACTGAGAATTATCCTCCAACAGCAACCAATTCATGTGGCATCATGCAAAAGTGGTATCCACAAATAGATCCAAGCTTGCTAAGGTGCTAATTGTGTGTCTCTAGTTCTTAATTTCTAGCTCAATTAAAACAGATCTCAATTGTTCTTATTTCATCAGCCTATGTAAATAAATAATAATTATTGCATGTAACTACCATGCATTCATGTTCACCAGCAGTATATTATCACCACAGTGTAAATTATTAAGTGCAATGTATGAATAGAAACAATTGAATCAAGTTGTTATTTCCCTATAATTAGTCATAGCTGTAACTTAATGCAGTACCACAATTTGGGATGCCAACTGAAAAAGAGCATGTTGTCACTCTAAACACAGCAGGGTAACTCCCAAATTGTTGCCAGAACTTTTGCAATAATTATTTCACAACAATCATTGAAGAATCTAAAAGGGTTTGCCTAATAAATAAATCAAAAATGATAAAAGACAATTGAAGTGAGACTAATTATATTGTGCAATCACTACAGGTCTCTCAAGTATTTATAACAAATTGAGTATGATTACCTATTCAGGATTTACAAATTTCACATTTGAGTTCCCTTGCAAAATTATAGAGCAATACCATGTTGATCTAAATGAGAGGACAGATAATTATAATTTCATATAACTGCAATAGAAACTTGATAGTGAAAAATCATCACATCATAGCAATGTAACAAACTAATTTAACTAATTTTAAGCAGTATTTAGCACTAATACATATGACAAATGATAAAAATCAAAAAGGGGCCCTGAGTGACTCTACATGCCCTTCTTCCTTGCTCAACTAAATTTGCAGCAGTAACTGTACCATGAGACCATGGGCCTCCTCCACCATTTCAGAGGCTAAAACTCCATCACAAATCTCATGACTTCAGTATATCATGGCTGTTTTGTTATTTGCATAAGAGCCTTTCATTGCATTACTGTCTCATTGTGGAGGGGAAAGAACTCTATTTCTGTTAGACAAGAGCTGATCAGGCAATGTTGCCAGGGATTGTTAAGCCTTCTTGTAAATGTATCAAAGAAGCTTTCATATAAATGGAGACCTTTTAAGGAAATCATCAAGGTCATCAGAGTGTCAGTGTCAGACATGTGAGCATCATCTGCCCTTGTGTTGGGGTAAAGTGGGTAAAGAAATTTCTCTGGGAGTCCATTTGAGTGTCATGGTAAATAAACAGTGAGCAGTATTCATTGACTTGTTGTAGTGTTATTGTATTGGGGTCATAGACCTTGGCTCACAGCATCATGATAATCTTAATTCTTTTTGTGACATAGTAGTAGTGGGTGATAGTTTCAACATTGTCTATCCACATAAGGTTGCCTGCTGCTTGAAACAAGATAATGACTCAAGGGTCCAGTTGAGAAATCCTCTCATGAATTTTCTTTAGTTGAATAGCTAGAGGTTGGCCCTTCTGAAAAATATCTTTTATAGTGAGCTTTCCATCAATGAAAACTTGCTCAGGATTGCTGCCAGAGAGTAACTTATCATAAACTTCTTTGTACTCTGCAGTCTGAATAGCCTTATTGATTTCAGCTGATGTAGAAATGTAGTTGTTCTTATCTGAGAGGTCAGCACATAACTTCTTGCAACCCTTTTAAATCCTCCATGAAGGCAGAATAAGCAGTGTCATCAGGCATGTTGGCAGGATACAGAGTAGGTTGTTCTTCTCCACATTGTTTTCAACTTGACTAAACTCAACCCTCTTACTGAGAGTGGAAGTGTGAATAGTCATGGGATAATTTATCTTTGCTTTCTTGATCATATCCCAAAAGGTGTTTCAGAGGCTGTGACTGCACAGTTTGTCAACTTAGGAGGAGGATATGCAAATGTGAGCTGTAGTGCATTCTATGTCCAGGGCAAGTTGGCGCCCTGGTGATAGTAGAAGCACAAGCTCTTCCTTAGAAAACATTTTGGTGAGACACCATTTCATCAATCTGAGGATGTCATTGTACAAAATGACATTCTAGTGGATCCAAAAAATTACCAAGCTAAGTATTCAAACCTTATTAAAGTAATTAAGCACATGCTTAATCCAACCAAAATATTCCTAATTGAATTTCCTCAATTTTGTAATGGGTTTTTCCAGGCTTGCCTTGGGTGACAAAAAACATCTACAAATCCACACCACACCACAGAAATAATAAATTGATCCACAAATTCCCACAACAAATTTTTGAACAGCCTAAACAAAGGAAATATGATGTGATAGACATAGTGGCAGAAGTAGCAGAAGCAACAGAACCAGTGGATGCAGAAGCTGAAGTAGCAAACAGAGAATGGATGAAGGAAGAAATAGATGACAGAAGTAGGTTGCCAGTTCCAAGGGGAGTTAAGAAAAGCAAGTTAGCAGTAGAGACAGCAAAAGTCAATAAAATGCTAGGGAGTGTCACAGAAATAGATAGCTTAGTGCATGCAGGTGCATGGGAGGTGCTGAAGAATGTAAGCATGCACATGAAGAAAAAAAGACTACAAGCAGCTAAGGTAGACAGAAAGCCAGCATGGAAGAGAAGAATTGATAACAAAGTGACAAAGATTAGGCAGCAAATAGGAAAGATCAGGACTTGTAAGGCAGTACAGGACAGGTGCAGAGTAGGTAAGGGGGAAATATAGAAACTGCAAGAGAAGAGCTTATGCAGAGATTAGTTGAGAAACTGAGAAAATATAGGGTAAGGGCAAAGCTGGCAAGAGACAATAAGAAGTTTCAGATGCAAGAAGGAAGATTCTACAAAGAACTAAAAGCAGAAGAAAAGGCTAGAGCAGGTAGGTTCTGTGAGAATATATGGGGAAGTGAGGGTCCAGAGATAGAGAGTGAGCAGATTCAGAATGAGTTCTAACAAAAAGAAGTAATGACAACTGCAAAGCTGATAGGGTCTCTAAAGAAGATGAAGAACTAGAAAGCGCCAAGCAGAGATGAGGTACATATGCATTGGCTGAAGACATTCACAAGTGTTCATGAGAGACTAGAAGTAGCATTGGAGCAGTGTGTGGTGAGTGGGTGTTTAGAGTGGATGGTAGTGGGAAGGACATTTCTGATACAGAATAATCCTAAGAAAGGCAGTGAGGCGAGCAAATTCAAGGCAATAAAATGTCCGCCAACAACTTGGAAATTGCTAACTTCTGTGATTTCAAGTATACTAGCATTTGACTGGTATTGAGGACACTAGAGGCCAATGGAGTTTCATGGAAATTGATTGAGGTTCTAGAAAGGGAGATGGGGAGGTGGCAGACTGAGATAGGTTGTGGTTAAGATGAGGCAAATGCTTAACTCCAATCTATCACCAACCTTGCTTAGAGTCAAACATTGTATGTGTACAAAGAGTCAAAAAGTGGTAATTTTATCAAAGTTTTTATGGCCAAATTATCCATTGAACATGGATCTGTAAGAATTTTTTACCTATGACGAATCCTAATGTACAGATTGTGAAAAAATTTTAAATGACGGCTAAATTTTTAAAAAAATGCAATATCACTGCAACTAATATGTATAAAATAAAAATCTTGGTGACTAGGTTGACCTAGGTTTTTGAGGTCAACAAGGATTCTAAAAACTTTTTGAGGGTTTCAGAGCATTCCGACTCTCATTTTTGAAGATGTACACCATATTTAAAATGAAAAATGCAGGAAATTACGAGAAACTGATTCTACATAACTTTATGAAGAGTTTAAAAGTTGGTTAGATTCTAATGATCTAGATGCTGCAATATTGATAATATATTTGGTCGCAATTCAATGCAGATATCTCAAAACAGTTTTTTACCTTTCTTGAAAGCAAATTGAAATTTCTTTGAATTGGTTGTTGTAATAAACTAATGTTGGCAGTTTATACTAACATTCAAAATTTATAGGTTTTTGCTGTGTGCAAAAAAAATGAATAAGAAAAAAAATGATAAGAAAGCTCACATTTCGCTACACTGGTCACTTGCATATCTGTCTGCAATTGATCAGCAGATATCGATTGCCATTCATGAGGATGAGAAAAAGAAGCAATGGAAAATAAAAGTGTCTGATGAAGTTTATGGCGCTTGAAAGGAAAGAAGTCCTTAAACAAGTGAAAGCTGCTAAAAGTTTAAAGATTCTAGAGGAATGTGAACTACATTATGGTCCAATTACTCTGAACAATATATATATATATATCTTCAAGAAACTGACTGAAAATCAGTTGATTACCTAAGTTAAATACATAAGAATGACAATTGCACCAAACATTCTTCAAATGAAGAGAATAATAGTTGATGATAAATACAAAATTTTGAAATTTTCAGTGAGTGAATTACGACAGTCAATTAAGAATGCTCTTAAACCAGAATTCAATGTTAGTTTGGAAAAGTTTATATATGAATAATATACAATTAAATTTCCTACAGAGTATAATCAGTACATATGATAACTTAAATATGGTAGTAAACAGATAAATCATTTACTACCCAATTTTAAATTGTTCTGAATCAGTATTTTTGCTGCCATCTTAAATTTTTATGTCTTGATGACCTCATGTAGATTAAATATAAAACCTTGGTCACATGATAGTTAGCATTTAGAGAGAAAAATTAAGATTGAAGCTATGCTGCTCTTCTTTATATATATATATATATATATATATATATATG
>CABFPE010000148.1:349862-368703 GCA_900660155.1 Hofstenia miamia | reverse complement strand
TATATATATATATATATATTTATATGCGCCTAAATCTAATTATAGTGAAATTAATGCAATAATTGGGAATAATGGTAAAAATTAGCTAAAAGTTAAATGTATGCCTGATAACAGTGCCACTGAAATTCCGTTTCCATGTAGAACCAATTAGTTTCAAAAATTTTAATGAAATTAATGTTTCAACTATGCCAATATTTGGTGATGAGATAGTGTACTAAAGGAAAATGACTTTGATCATATGCGTATTTTATAAAGGAACACTATGTTATGATATAAATGGTATATACTTGTAAAAGTTATGTTAACTTTTTGAAACTCCATTTTGTGTTCACAGATCAAAGAAAAATGAATTTTTTAAAAATAATACTATTTCTCATTGATAAAACTACTAAGGAATAACACAAGACACATTTCAATAAAAAATAAATCCATTTTAACAGTGAAAATGAAATTCTGTTTGAGCAGACCCATAAGCTACAATCTATTTTATCTATAATTATGACTTATAATAATTTAAAGGAGGAAGGGTTTTGTACATTTATACACTAAATTTTGAATAAAATAATACTAAAAATAAACGTATATTTTAAAACGAATAAAAACATCCATTTAAGCTATAAGAATACTAAAGTTTCATTTCACGAAAGAGGAGATATGGAAATGAAGAAAGCAGTTTTGATTACTCCAGGGAGCCTGCAATGCACTCGACTCTCTCTGTAAAGTAAGTGTTAAGGCAGAATATCTCGCATTACGTAATTCTTCAGAAGTCAGTGTTTGCTGAAGAAGCCAATTTTCAACGTTGGTAATGATTTTCTCAATAGGGGTATAATTTTATATAATTCTAAGGCGTACAGTTTTTTTCAGAACTTTATCTAAGATAAGATAAGATAATCTATATTCATTTGAATTTTTTACAATATTTTACTGATATTTCAAATGAATAGCGTCATTAACTACTATGTACAAAAAAATGAATAATAACAAAAATGAAATAAATAAAACAACACAGACTAAGAAATACACGAGCAGCAAGAGTAATTTCGTGGAACCTCCCCAAACCTAACATTAATAGGTTAACGAGGGCATAGCTAATGCATAGTATATTGCCTGTAGCTCATATTGGCTAAGTCCAAGATGTTTCAATTTTAGCAATAAATACAACTTACTAGTGACTTTTTTATTCATGCTCCTGATGTGATTAGAAAATGAAAGTGCCTCGTTCACTACAGGATGTCGCTGGGCTCGCAATCTTTAACCAGCTTTCTAAACGCGGAATTCAAGCCCGAATTTACCTTAAGCTCAGGATTCTAATGACTTGTTGGCGGAAAATATACAGGTATCGTCTGCATATTGTATAAGATTGCAATTAGTATAAAAGTTCATATCATTGACATAGATATTAAACAGAAGAGGTCCAAGAATGGTTCCTTGCGGAACACCTTTTTCAATATACAGCCAGTCTGAAAGTACTGAGTTGATTTTAACTCGTTGTTTCCTATTACTTAAGAAACTCGCAATTAAACTAGTACTATCGAGGGAGAATCCCATACGTTTTAGTTTTTTTATTAGTATGTCATGGTCGATTGAATCAAATGCCTTAGAGAGATCTAAGCATGCAATAGCCACATATTGTTGATCATCCAATGAATTTCGCCAGTTCTCTGTTGCCTGGATAAGTGCATCATTCGTTGAAAAACTTCTTCTAAATCCAAATTGGGTTGCAGAGAGCCGATTATGTTTTTTAATATGCTCGAACATTTGATTGAATATTAGTCTTTCAAAAACTTTACTTATTGGGGTCGTGATTGAAATAGGCCTATAATTTAGTGGGCATGTTTCATCATTTTTTTTGTAAAGCGGAGTAACATGTGCTTCTTTTAAGCAGTCTGGGAATGTTTTGGATTTAATGCATTCATTAAAAATGTAGTTAAGAGGAATATTAATTAAGTGTGCGATTTCCTTAAGTATCCATGTGGGAATATTTGACGGCCCACTGGATTTGCCGGATTTTAATTTATTTAAGGCTTTGAGCATTTCATAACTAGTCGTAAATCTAAAGGTAAAATCGTGTGCATAAAGCTTTTCATTTTCAATATATTTTACATTATCCCCAGAATAGTTGCCCAAATTTACGAATGATTTGTTTAAAATATTGGAGATGTGATAAGGATCCTTCTGCAATTTGCCATAGTCGTCTGTAATAGCTATGATCTTATTGGTGGCACGTTTATTGCGATTTGTCAGATTATGAATAAAACTCCATTTAGATTTTTGGGATAGCATTCCATTATATTCTTTTTTTATGTACGTATTATAGGCCTTACGATTTGCTATGTTACAGATGTTTCTAGCTCTCTTGTAGCGGTTAAAATTTACTTCACATTGGTTATTTAAGAAATTTTTATATGCTTGATTTTTCGCACGAATGAGTGTTTTACAGTCGTCGGTAATCCACTCCTTAGAATTTTTTGAGTTATCTTTTGCTTTAGAGTTATTAGGATTTAATAAAACACGTTGTTCAGGGCAATATAAGTTGACATAATATTCAAGAATTTTTAAAAGCTTACTCATCATTGCATTGGGTTCGGTTGCTGTATAAACACATTGCCAGTTCTGATTTGAAAGTGCTAATTTTAGATTATTTAGATTATCCTTATTTCGAATACGGGTTGTAATCCATGTTTTCGATGTGTTTTCACTAGTCTTAGGTACACTGATTGATATTATGCAATGATCTGAGAAAGGGCATTCCGTTGAGTAAAATTTAAAATTAAAATCAGATATTTCGGATGTAATGATGTAGTCGATTATTGTCTGAGAGTTATGAGTAAGTCTAGTGGGAATTTTCGTGTTTGCAGACTTCAAATTATACGCATTTAGTAAAGAATCTAATTTTGATTTTTCAGAGCCGACAAGATAGTTAATATTCCAATCTCCGAGCAAGAGAACATCCTTATTTTCAGCACAAGCGATGGATAATTCAGTTTCCATTTGTTTGATAAATTCTGTCAAATACTTTTTTGAAGGGCAATATGACACATTGAGTAATTGCTTTTTGTAGTGGGAGGTTCTAATTGGATTATTTAATTCAATCCATAAACTTTCAAATTTAGAATTACAATTTGCGATATTATGTCGGAATTTTGGATTATATATTTTGGGAACAAGGAATAAGACACCGCCACCTTTGACCTTTTCTAAGAAATTATTTAAAGCTCTATCCCTACGAAATAATTTGTAAATCGAACTATCAAATGACCAATTTGAATCAGGGTCATCGTTACACAACCAAGTTTCTGAAATTCCTATGATACTTTCATTTTGGAAATTTGCCATAAACTGTCTAAATTGGTGGCATTTAGCAGCTAGATTCTGAAAATTAATGTGGATATAATTAATCGAATTACTGGTGTTTGTTGATGAGCTGGATAGTAAACGCTCTGATTTGGTGAACTTTGACCCTGTTACTACTTACGAAATGTTACATCACATTATGTCGCTAAAAGACAATAAATCTCCGGGTAATGATGGAATAAGAACGGAACATCTTAAACACTTGCTTTTAAACTGTGTAGAAGCTTTCGTTAGAATATATAAAATATGTCTTGCACGAGAATACTCTCTAAGAATCCTAAAAGAAGTGCTTGTTACATTCATTCCTAAATCCAAACCTGCGAACGCTGATGGCTCAAGAACCAGCAAACATTTTCGACCCATATCGGTCACTCCCCAAATAGGAAAACTGCTAGAAAAAATTATCGAGAGGAGACTGAACCTGTCATGGCTTAATAGCTCGCAACATGGTTGTACTAAGAAAAAGTCAACAGAAACCGCTTTACTAGAAATATACAGCAGCGTGAAAAACCGACGATACCTTTTAATGTCGTTTGACTTTACAGCAGCTTTTTGACCGAGCCCCTCCAAAGAAAATTATCGAAACTCTTTTATCGCATAATGTTCAAGCATATGTTTTCTCAATTGCTAGGAGCCTTTTATCTCCTCGATCGGTTATTTGTAATCAATTTTGAAATATTATACTCAATCCTAGGGGTACTCCTCAAGGGGGATGCCTCAGTCCCTCTTTGTGGAAGGTGTGTATCGATCCTGTTTTAATTCGTCTTTCAAAATTATGTCAATGTGTTGCCTATGCTGATGATATTAATGATATAATACAAGCAGACTATCCTCGCTTATCAGCATTGCAAATCTGTCAATTGATGGAAACATGGTCTACTGATAATGGTTTAATGCTGAATCTCTCTAAAACACAAGCAATGTTTATTCGAAAATTTAATATTTCCATTGATACGACCTTTATTAATACACCTCAAGGTAAAATTCTGACTGCGTGTCCACTTTTTCTAGGTGATTTTGAAATTTTGGGAAAAAAGTGGACGCACCTTAGAAAAAGTGGACACGGTTAAAATATTTCAAAAACTAGACCCTGGTTGGTCCGGGACATTAAGGAGGGACATAAGTCCCATATGCTCACAAAGGTTGTTGACCCTCAGACCATTATTGGCTGAGATATTATTTGTTAAATTTGATTTTCATGTCCACTTTTTCTGAGTCGCGCCCACTTTCTCCATACCAAAAATACCTGAAAATTTGAAGTCAGGTTTTGCCTGATATACTTAACCCGCTTGTGATGCTTTAGTTTCCCTGATCTTATATTACATATATTTACCTCATACATTGAAAAAAACTGCAAAAATCAGAAAAAAATTTTCTGAAAGTACTCCTTTGAAAATTTTAAGTGAGTTGACCATTTTTGATGGGTTATTACTGAAAGCTTTCTAACGTGCACATCCCCTATTATTGCAGATTCATGTAGATTAAGACTAGAACTTTCGAATAATATACGTTTCGAGTCAATAGGACCAATATTGGTCCCTCAGCGGAGTCCAAATATTTTAAAAATTTACTATGAGAAAATCAAAAAAATTTTTTTATTTCACCAAAATGGTTTTTAAGCCATTTCCAGTTGTTTAAAGCAATAAAAACATAAAAAAATTTTTGTTTAACCCAAGTTGACTATCTTTGGAGGGTTAATACTAAAAAATTTTAAGTGACACCCTTTTTTTATTGCAGATTCATGTAGATCAAGAGTAGAGCTTTTGAATGGTATAGAAATTTAAGGTGTACACCAATATTGGGCCCAAATCCCACCCCAAAAAAAGTGGACACCGCCTAAAAAAAGTGGACAGGGCCCTAACCCTAACATTGGGCTTAACTTTCGATAGAAAACTCAATTTTAATGAACACCTAACAAAAATCGTATCCGTATGTAATCAGTATATTGGAAAGCTTTCTAGCATATCAAACTTGAGACTTTTAATCTGAGAATTATGTACAATGCGGTCATCATTCCGAAAGTCGCATTAGTTATTTGGGGACATATGTTCAAGTCTGTTCAGAAGAAGTTGATATCAGTGCAAATAAGTATACCCATTTTTATTACCAGAACACTACGAAAAAGTGGCACTAACGAAGTCATCTCACTCGCTATGCTAACTCCAATCATTGACGATTTCATGATACAGCACTCAGGTAAGTGTAATCTGTACTCACTACCAATCAATTTTACAGATCACAATCCTCTAAACGCAACACATTAGTTATAAGTGCCAAGAAGAAAGTTTTCATTAAAATCAAATTTCTGTGGAATTTTGATTATCTCCAAAATTTGTATCTTAATGCTTTCAATACCTTAACCCAAGTTCTAACCGGTCACGGACAAATGCGTGCATTCACCAGACATTGATGGTGGAACTGGCTTCTGTTTTTCTCACTGTATAGACTTGGAAACAGTTGCACACGTCATTTTTCGCTGCCCTATGTATAATCTTNGTCCAAATATTTTAAAAATTTACTATGAGAAAATCAAAAAAATTTTTTTATTTCACCAAAATGGTTTTTAAGCCATTTCCAGTTGTTTAAAGCAATAAAAACATAAAAAAATTTTTGTTTAACCCAAGTTGACTATCTTTGGAGGGTTAATACTAAAAAATTTTAAGTGACACCCTTTTTTTATTGCAGATTCATGTAGATCAAGAGTAGAGCTTTTGAATGGTATAGAAATTTAAGGTGTACACCAATATTGGGCCCAAATCCCACCCCAAAAAAAGTGGACACCGCCTAAAAAAAGTGGACAGGGCCCTAACCCTAACATTGGGCTTAACTTTCGATAGAAAACTCAATTTTAATGAACACCTAACAAAAATCGTATCCGTATGTAATCAGTATATTGGAAAGCTTTCTAGCATATCAAACTTGAGACTTTTAATCTGAGAATTATGTACAATGCGGTCATCATTCCGAAAGTCGCATTAGTTATTTGGGGACATATGTTCAAGTCTGTTCAGAAGAAGTTGATATCAGTGCAAATAAGTATACCCATTTTTATTACCAGAACACTACGAAAAAGTGGCACTAACGAAGTCATCTCACTCGCTATGCTAACTCCAATCATTGACGATTTCATGATACAGCACTCAGGTAAGTGTAATCTGTACTCACTACCAATCAATTTTACAGATCACAATCCTCTAAACGCAACACATTAGTTATAAGTGCCAAGAAGAAAGTTTTCATTAAAATCAAATTTCTGTGGAATTTTGATTATCTCCAAAATTTGTATCTTAATGCTTTCAATACCTTAACCCAAGTTCTAACCGGTCACGGACAAATGCGTGCATTCACCAGACATTGATGGTGGAACTGGCTTCTGTTTTTCTCACTGTATAGACTTGGAAACAGTTGCACACGTCATTTTTCGCTGCCCTATGTATAATCTTGAAAGAAAGAAATTTGTTTCAGAGTGTTAATGTACTCCTTGCTGACAAACAGTTGTGTCTGCTCTAATTGAATTCTTGAACCCCACTCATCTTAAATATAAATGAACTTATTCCTTCATATTATGAGCTACATTAGATTAAGATATTATTGTTACATCATTAGTATCGTACGTCCAACTGATATAAATGTATTGTGTAGATCGAGCAGCTTAATCAAGTCTGTTAGTGTGACTGTTATCTCATTTAAGATATACCTTCTTGGTATTTTAATTGTCATGCTTAATTAGCTTAATTGATTTTTATTATTATGAAAAAACTTAGTAAAGTTGCATTTACTTAGAATATTTAACCAAATATATGAAATATACGTTCTTCATAAATTAACGTACATTTTGCAATGTTTATTGCGTTAAATACTTCAAACAATAACCCTTGAATCCTAAATTTAAATAATTAATGAATTTGTTATCTCTTGTTTCATTTCGAATTTACATAATGCATTTAACAAGGGCGTAGATAATCGGGCGAATAGATAATAATCTTGTTCACGTTTCTTGGTTAATTGTTCTATGTGCTGTAATCGTTAAATATTAGATGAACACATCCCTTACTAATATTTTGTAATTTAAAGGCTTATTTGAGGTGTAGTTCAATAACAATCCTATGTCTGTTGTTTTATAATATATGCCAGTTTCAAATTTGTTATATTTTGTAGTTATTAGTACATTCAAAAAAATTCTTACATATTTGACCATAAAAAGCACTCGTTTTAAATTGATTCCTGAAGAAAAGATTAGATTTGCCAACAATACTTATAGCATATTCGAATAAATAACTTTAAGATAGCAATCAGTATGGTTATTCCAAAACCGGATTCGGTAAAATTGAACTTGTTTAAACGATAACATTGAGATAACTTAATTTAAAAAATTAAAATTTCGAAGAAAAACATTTTTTAATGGTATGGAAGTTGTCATGCAACAAAACAAGCGTTTCTAACATACCAGGACGTAGTCTATTTAATGTTTATTAATTTTCATCCACTAGAGGTCGATAACAATAATAATTGACCAATATATTTTCTGGCATCCAGTAGTCAAATTATCTGGTATATTCAATTTCCTATCCGGATCCCTCCCAAAATTTTATTGAGTTACCTTAACCGATTAAGCACCTTTGTTTTTACGGAAATATTTTCGCAATAGTTTGAAACTATAAAATCCATTAAATGTGTTTTAAGTGAATGCATCAATTTATTTCTATTGTCACTGAATATTTTTGGCTTTATCAGTTAAAATTTTTTGGAGGAAGGCTTAAGTATGTTCTTCTTCATTGCTAAGGAAACGTTTGTCTAAAATGACTAGTAATTCCGTGCGGGCATTTCAGCTATCCAAGGTTTTATTACCAATTTATTCTAAAAATATTTTTGTGCAATAATATATTCAATTTCTGAAAATTATTGAGGAAATTTCATAAAATTTTGCCGCATTGATTTGTGTTCGTTGTTACGAACAATGGCAAATATAATATATTTTAAAAGTAGTGGTGGAATAGTGTTACTGCTGATGTCTGTTTCATTTGGCATAAATTTAAAAATACTTCCGTATGCAATAGACATACTAAGTAGGCAAATTTAAGACATTTAATAATATGAAGAGGCTTCGGTACAAATTTACAACTAAACTATTTTCAGAAGCACAGAAAAAGATAATTGATCAGCCTATTTTACGAAACTGAAACAACCTTATGGGAGGGTAGACCGTGCAATAAGAAACTTCAACTACTATCATCCTGTGATTTATGGGAAGAACTGGCATTTCTCATTTTATACCAAGCTTGAATCCATTTATTTTTGCTAGCCAACTCATTCTTCCAGTACTGTGAACAAACTATGGGTATTAGGATTCTTGAGTCATTTTTATCTACTTTTAGTTAACTCAAATCGATTTCCATATGCTGCTAGGCTTAAAGTTCAAGAATTAGTGAACACATTTATGGAAGAATTTGATGATAGTAATAATGTGTCAGATATAAACAATGATGAGTTCAATGACATTGTTGAAACCAATGAGTGATAATATGAATATAGATGATGATGCTACTGATATTTCTGAAGGGAACATGGGATTTAAAGTGTTTATCAGCAGAATAATAATGAGAACTAAATGTAGTTATCATACATATCTTTGTATGTAAAGCTCATGCTTCAATTTTTTATCAATTCTCCTAACTTTTCAATACGATTATTATCAATAACATTTTTATTTCTGGTTGGTTAATGGCTATGTTTCCGTGGGGTCAAAAAAACCCTAAGGTGCCCCTAGTGTAATTTTTTCTAGTTGTCTTTAGAGTGTTAACGAAATCAGAATCATTTGCTCATTTAGAAGAGGGGAGGGGGGGTTGTTCACAAAAATTTAAATATTTTTTTGCCAAAACTGCTTAATATAAATTCTTTAAAAATAATGCAACCATTAAAAAATATTTGTTAAATTTTGCAGAAATTCACTCTTTATTGTCAGTAGATGTCATACTGTTCTTTTTCTCAGAGATTTATTAATTTGAGTTCATCTTAAAAAATAAGAATTTTGTTAACAGAGGCTGTGACATCACCTAACAAAGAAGAAACAGTCAATTTCATTAAAATGTAACAAATACTTTTTAATGGCTTCTATATTTTTGAAGAATTTAAACTTAAATAAACAGTTTTAGTTAACAATATTAAAATTTTTATTTAAATGAAAATCCCCCCATTGAAGTGAGGTAACAAGATTATTGAATTTGTGAAATATATATCAAAATTTACATAATTTTTTAAAATACAAATTTCAAAATTTACAAATGTACAGATTTACAATATCTAACTGATCAATTCTTTATATTTTTGCAAAATTTCTCTTTCTTCATCAGTCGTATTACAAGAAACCCCATTTGGTGAACAGCGATCTATTTCATCTACATCAGAATTGGTCACTTCCAATTGTGAGGGAAAAGTAGATGGTAAAATCGTGGATCGCGACGTCTAAATTAAGTCAATAATAACCAATACAATTGAAATTGTTATGAAAAAGTAATGTTAATAAAGTCCTTAAGGTATATATTCAAGTTAATTGAATAATGTGAATAAAGAAATGCTAACTGGTATCTCGTCATCAACTTCCTTTACAACCTGAATGGTTTCGTCATATGCACGATAAAGATTCCATAAGCTATACATTGACATTGAAGTATTAAATGCCGCAGGCGCAGAGAGTGCAAAACGATCTAAAAGCATTTCAACATTATTGAAAGTAGTTCATGACTATTGAGAAATGAATGAGTTTGCTTTACCTTACATTCAAAAAAATTTAACTCCCATTTAAGCTAACTGTGTCACAATGCAATGGCTCATGTATCTAACAGGCATACATTATAAAACATATTTCATGCAAACAAAAACTCAGGAAACATTAGTAACAGTCCATTAACAATACTTACCAGTTTCATCGTCAAAGTCCAAATCACGCAACGCTATAATAACTCGCTTAAATCAAATTAATTTTAGATAAATTAATTGAAAGTTAATTTGAAGCGATGTTTCCATCAAAGCATGCCCAGTCTATTTCAAAATAATTTTGGCTTTTCACAAGAACTAAGTTTTCCTAAGCAACAAATCAACCAAGACGAGTGCTGGTATCTACTTAAATATATTGCATGAATTATAAGAAATAGATGCTATTGGATATATATTTTTAGGAAATTTGCATGCGTTCATTTGTGCGTAATCATGTTCGAAAGAGAAATCACAGTAAGGAAAATTGTGAATGTCAAATTTTCGAATTCAGAAATGAATAAACTACTTCACTTGTACATTCGCTTAAATTAGCAATGGGAAATGCTAATCTAATTTCCATGTTAAAAGAAATCAAACATTCACATAAATATTTATTGTAACTCCATAAAAGGTAAATCAGTAATATTTGGTGGTCAAACTAGATGCATATCTATAAAATTTATTGGAGGGAAAGTGTTATTCTTAAAAGATGTTCTTAACTGAAATTAACTCAATAATTGAATATAGTTTAAAACAAAAGACATTTAGATACGTTATATCCTCAAGAAGACCATGCAAATACGTTTCCAATTATTTGTAAAAAGAACAATCCCTCAAGAACAATAAACAACATTCATTTAAACACGTATGATTATTTTAAGTGACTTTTTAAAAGCATTACCTTTAACATTATACGATTCCGATAAGTCTAATATTGCAGGAATGCGTTCAGCTAGGGCAGGTAAAGTAGCAGAAGGTGCAACCTAAATATTAAAATAAACTACAAAAGGTGTAACTTTCTTACCTTCTTCTCTTTCTGGCCCTTTTCAAATTTTTTCGTTCTAAAAACATAGAGAATATATCAATCATTTTGTAGTAGATTTAAAAAAGATATCGACCAAATTCTATAAAATTTCAACCCCTTAATAGACTAATGGAAATATTGATATAGGAGCGACCTTTTGAAATTCATATTAACCAAGTTATTGATGATGAAATGGGAGGAATAATATTGAGTTCCTGTTTTGTTGACAAAGTAAATTATATTGATAATATATCCACATTCAGCATAAGCAAAATTAAATTTGCAAACATTCGCGTTATCAAAAAATGCTTTCTCGAAAAACAGAAAATTAGTGGGATCTCTAAGAAAATACTGAAATTACAATAAACACTATTTCCGAGAGTTTATAGGCATAATAATCTTTACGAAAACTGAAGTTCTGAAGCAATGCCGTCAACTATTAGATCTGGAAGCTTGCCGTTCTTATCTATTGATTTTCCATTATCTTCTGGTACTAGTTGTTGACTTTTTTCAACTCTAAAGGAAATCGATAAGTTGAAAGGGTAAAAAATAATTACCCAACACTGCCATCTACTGAAGAAATAGACGTTTTTCTGCGTTTAACTGTTCCTCCATCAAAGGACGCTGTCCAAGGAACAGTGCTCTAAATATATAATTAGAAATTATTTTATATTCGAAGTTACCCTTTGTTGAAAAGCGAAACTGCTTGAATAGTCCATTTCATGCTCTTTGGAAACAGTGTTGCACCATAGACAGATAAACACAATCAATGAAATAACCAGCAGCGGCAAGATTACCGGAATTAAAATCCACAATTTATTATCGATCGAATCATGATTGGCACCAAATTTTGCGCTGAAACCTAAAATATTGGGAAAAAATAACTTTTAAGATCAAGATTAGATTGAAAAATAAACGAGTTAGTAATTTATTAACTAATTAAACACAAAACTTAAAACATCACATTAATGTATGATTGCTAAATTTCATCAACACGCTTCATCTGCTAGTTTAAAGCAATTCCTTAAGAACAAACCCACCTAACTGACTGGTATTTCCATGCAACCCAAGCCAAAGTACAGTGAACATGTATATAGCGCCCTCGTCGAGAGGCTCCAAAAGTTGCATTATACAGATACTTAAGTTATATCCAGGTTTGTATTTTATCACATGATATAAAGCCGTAAAACTGTTGTGTACTATAAACATTGATATAAGTAAAATGTTAAGCTGAACTGAAATTCAACTAACTAGAGTAATGGAAAGGATGGCAGTTGCAGGTATATGAAATGAGAACTTTCATATATTTAATTATTAAATTTTACACACGGTTAATTTCAAATCGGGATTGGAATGAAAAACAAACCTCCATGTGACTGACTAAACTATATGCAAGTTAATTAAATTACTTTTCTGAGAGCAACGATGGAAAATCATGATATAATGATATATGCCCAAAATTTCCAATAATTAAATAGGAATATTTGGTGAAAGCTGTAATCATACACCATAATTTAAGTAGAAGACTTCTACATCCAATAGTATATAAATATCCAAAATTTTAGAAAAGGAAAACGACTACATACGCTCAGCAACAGTGACAACAATATGCCCAAAATGTGTAGAAGCTTCCTGAGGAAACACATTGTTTAATAGTTCTCCAGCCTCACTTGCTGCCAAAAGCACTCCTCCACGTAACAATTGAAAGGATAACGTAACCAGAGGATTATTGGGTGAAAAACTAATTTTCACATTCTAAAATACAAATCCGAATGTCCAATAATCACAAGCATATGATGTAAGCCAGGGTGAAAAAACGGTTTTTTATTAATATGTTTGGACAAAGGACAAAGAAAGGAGTATTTCTTTCGTAGCTCCGTCAGAGTGAGTCCCATAATGCTGAAACACCTCTGTATGGAAGCAGAGCTTGGCAAAAGCGACATCAAAATGTCTAAAATTTCACCGTTGTCACAATAAAAAATATTTTTAAAAACATCAATAAAAAAGGTGTTTTAAAACATTTTAAAATGTGTTTTAAAACAGGAGTGTTTTTCATTTGCCAACCCTGATGTAAGTAGTGTCGCTATTCAGAACCACATCGGTAGATATTTAATCACGAAATACAGAAAAACACAATGGACTTAGCATGTAATGCGAACTTCGAAAGAAAGTAGAAATTACTTTGTTTCGGTTTTTCATTTCGATTAAATGAAAATGCAACTAAAAACAAAATTTTTCATTTGTATTCTAACAAATATTGTTTATACTTTTGCATGTTTAAAATTTTTCTAAATTGACACAAAAAATAAAAAGCAATATAACATTTGAAGTAATAAAAAATGATATTAATTATATGGACATTAAATTCCAATATGTGTTTCAATTGCCAATTAGAAAGAATTATACATAACATTCAAATGCTACACATTCTGAAACTGGAAAAGGGCACTTTTGTCTTATAAATTAATTTTCCTTTGAAATTTAAAGAGGGAAAAAATTTCAGATGAATCCCATAAGCAAGCATTCTTTCTTTTGATATCACCCCATTAATGTCAACAATGTAAATAAGAATATATTCAATTTCACAAACCTGTGTACTGCAAGCATCCGATGAACCAGCTTTGGCCAAAGCAGAATAGCAAGTCTTTTGAATGCCATTGCTAGCATTGAAGACAGAATAGTCTGTATTTACACCAATAAGGACTAAATATTTCACTTAAAAAGGTTTGAAATATTGCTTATTTTCAAAACTATAATCTTGGGACAAGATGGAATTCAAATCAAAACTGNTTTAAAGAGGGAAAAAATTTCAGATGAATCCCATAAGCAAGCATTCTTTCTTTTGATATCACCCCATTAATGTCAACAATGTAAATAAGAATATATTCAATTTCACAAACCTGTGTACTGCAAGCATCCGATGAACCAGCTTTGGCCAAAGCAGAATAGCAAGTCTTTTGAATGCCATTGCTAGCATTGAAGACAGAATAGTCTGTATTTACACCAATAAGGACTAAATATTGCTTATTTTCAAAACTATAATCTTGGGACAAGATGGAATTCAAATCAAAACTGACTATATAAGGAATTGAAAAAGCAGAAAACGACTAGACTTTTGAATAGTTGCTAATTCATTTGCACTAAAAATATTTTAAAAAAATTTACTAATACCAAAATTGCTAACTAGGTAGTTTTCGGCATCTAAACGTTAACATATTTGTTACAGCTGACCACATTCATACTTGGATTTAAAAATATTTGGTTAATATTACTTGTTTTGCGTGCAATGAAATATTAATAGAATGAAGGTTTAATGGAAGATACAGAAAATCTGATATGTGACAACGGTGCACATATCTATATTCGTTTTTAAACTTACAGTATCAGGAACAGATCAACGCTTTTATTTAAATCCGGTTTATTTTATTAAAATATACTTTTATAAAAGATCTAACAAATCAGACTCATTTTTTAACAATTCACACAAAATGAGAGTGTACTATATTTTAAGAAAGAACCAACCACCCACAATGTTTATTGAAGTTTGCCAATACCCTTGATATGAAGCATTTTAGCTGTGCTCAAACAAAAATCACAAACTTTATGTCCCGCAGTTATAGTAAACAGTAATTCAAACCTGGCTACAGTCTAAAAGAGTGAAAAAATACTGCACACTTTTGTTTATGTTCTTATACCTAGTCAAAATATTTAGAGCCAGTGTTATTTAACAACATATCTATGATACAAAAACTGACATTCAAGCTCTGACAAAATGACTTGAGAATATTCTTTCAGAAACTATCATCTAAATCTTAATGACAGTACACACTGATATCACAAATATGTCTTATTGAACCCCCAAAATGTTGGGAAATAATACACTAGAGATCTGCTGTCTTTTAATATAATGATAATGACATGAAGTTAGTTACCTGACACCGCGATTTCCATATTTGCGGATTAAAATACCCCGGTCTTGCAAAAAATATTCACTCAATGATTAAGCGGATTATATGATTCCATTTTAAGAGTAACCCTATAATTGTGTTGTTAACGGATATAAATGTTTTGCTATTAGGATTTTTGTTTACATTGGTTAAATGTTACATCTCAGTATATGCATCAGGGTAGTCTTTATACAGGTTGGTTATAAAGTAACACAAGATATAAATTGTCTCGCATTGATTAATTTTTCTGGTATTTTCAAAGATGCAGAATAACATGGGGTTTTGTAATTCATATGGCATCCTGATTGCCTGTGCTTATATTTTTTGTTGCAATTCTTGTAACTTGAATTTTATTGTTTAAATTCGAAGAAGGCAAAGACCACAAAGTCGCCAGAGTTAAATCTCTTCGATGACTTCCTCTGTGGATATTTGAAATTCTGTATTAATTGACGTAACTCATCGAATATCCAAGATTTATTACGGAAATCGCATAAGTCCATTTTGATCTGCTTTATGGCAGTTTTGAGTGTCAACAATACCACATTGAGCGATGACATTTACTCATCACATTTGCATTCATATTAGTTTAAAGTTTTTTGTTATTAATAAAGTATGAAAAAAATTTCCAAAACTAAATGTTTGAAATATACGTTCAAAATCCTTTATTTGTAAAGCGTTCGACAAAATATTTTCATTGTTGCTGAATTTTATTGGTTCATCATTCCATCATGCTTAATTTTAAGTGTCTGTGTGGGTGAATTAAGATGTACTTCTAAATTAAGATTCCAAAAAATAATTCAATACATATATATGTATATATATATATAAATATAATTATTTAATGATGATGAATTTCCATTGTAGCAGGAAAGTTAAATGATGTATATATTTAATATAGTGCTTAGTTCTTATATAAAAATAATCCATTACCCGAGTCTACAATCAATACCCATTGATATTGCAGAATTAATGCATATTTGCTAAAAACATATTTGTTAAATTTGAATTCATTATTTACAATTGGGTTTAAAAGCAATAAGGGAACATTAACATCAATTTCCAGAAAGCAAATCACTGTTAGTAAATAGCAACTACACTTGTTATTTAAATACTGAACACAATAGGTTTTTCGCTTAAGTCATTTATTGCTGAAAGTACGGAATTAAAGCAACCACTGACATGACTAATGTTAAACTATACAGCAATATATTGAAAAAGAGGCCGCTCTGTTTTATCCTGTAAATGATTGTTGACTATTCTACATTAATGAAACTGAAAAAACAATAAGGTAATTGCATTAATCTGCTATCAATGTCTTTGAATTTATACCCCATAGAAAGATTTATTGTCTAAATTTTTAGCTTCAAAATAGTTTTTCCTTGGAAACACCCTTTACACAAATAATAGTTTTTTCGAAAAAGCTGTTAATTAGTATCGCCGAATTGAAAGCCAATAAAATTCACTTGAATCTAGAATAAAGTATCACCTGAAATTAGCTTGGTTTCAATGTCGTTTTGAGATTTAACCAAGGAGCATAGAGCAAATATATACAAAATTGAAAACATAGAAATGTTAACTACAGCTACAATCCAATAGACAATAGTTCGTCATAACTGGAATTGACAAAGAGCCTTTGAAAATATCACAATCTTAATTTCGAAAGAATACTAATCGAAATAAATGCTTATTACGTGAAATAAAGTGAATATGAGCGTTCACTTAGTATTTTTGAGATTGCATTAATTCTGAACATTGATTCCTAACTATGCAAGTGTCATACGGTCTTGTTTCACTATAAATACATAGTGTGTATGGTGCTCCTCCAATAGGGTCTCTTTAGTCATGACATCATCTAATTGATTCGTTTTTGAAATGGCGCTATGTATTCATTTGTGATTATCAAAATTTACTCATTGACTGAAGAAAAATGTGAATGTTAATGTTTTTAATATTGTAAAGCTGTGTATAGCATTGAAAGCATTTTGTTTTTAGTTTTGAAGTTTCATTTTCCACTTTGTAGATCAATACATAAATGCACATGTTAGGAATAATATTATCAATGATTTTTATATCCTTTTTTAAGGTTTATACAATACGTGTGTTAATATCTAATTTTCTCAGAATTCTGCATCTCATGAGTGTTTGAAAATTCATACAATTTATTATTTTGAAAGCAAATAAAAATGATAATTTTTTATGTTAATGTACTTTGTGTCAAGCCAAGGTATTTATTTGTTGTGAGATTTTGTTCTTTTAGTTGGCATCTCAGTAATGTTTAATACTATTTGGGAAAGCAAACAAATTTTTATTATGTAAAGACTAATAAATTTATCATTCTTTAACCACATGTACTTTCTGTGAAACAATTCAAACCTTTGTTAAACATTGATTGTATTCAATGTATTAAAATATTTATTTTTATAAATAAAATCTTTATAAAATAATATCTGAATTCACAATAAAGATTACTCATATTTTTGTGCATTAACGTTTTTTTTCTTACCCATTCTTGAAAGTTTATACTAATAACCTCATGAATTTTTCATTTTGTTCAATGATGAAAAGATATCTTAATTTTAACATAATATTCAGTTTTTTACAATGATTTTTGACTAATTTGATCAGTTGAATTCATGTATACAAAAGGAAAAATTAAATGTATATCAGTACTGAAAGATTGGATTGACGTCTACAAACATAGAAAAGTCATAAGCCATGTAAACTCAAANTTTGTGATTATCAAAATTTACTCATTGACTGAAGAAAAATGTGAATGTTAANGGAAAAATTAAATGTATATCAGTACTGAAAGATTGGATTGACGTCTACAAACATAGAAAAGTCATAAGCCATGTAAACTCAAATAAAGGAAAAACTTCGAAAAAAATGTAAATCTACAAATGTGCAATTGTCAGAAAAGAAATGTAAGTCATAAACGTGAAAATACAATGGAAAGAAATTTCAATCACAAAAGTAAAAAATGATATAGTTACTTGTCAACATTATCAGAGTGGTAGCATCCTGTTATTGGATCAAATACCCTTATTCACAGTATATAGTGTAAATGATCAGCCATTCATCAATTATGAAAAAACTCATATAATTTATAAACCAACTTCAAAGCCCTTCATCAATAGAATTACAATTAGCTTCCATATGTCAAATGGTGAGTTCATTCATTTCAATGATACTAGCAGTATTTATTAAACTCTTAATATCAAAGACACTGATGAAATTTAAGTATAAACAATTTTTTAAATATAAAATAAAATAAGTTATTTGTTATTTTTAAATGTTTTGTATTAACAACCAATTTACTATAGTAATAATCCAAATTGTGAAAAATTCTAGTTTTATATGATTTGAAAGTGTTATTTAATTGTAAAGGGATTTCATGTTTTGGAGATATAAATCTTTACAAATGGATACTTTTGACTTTTGAACAATAGATAACAAATTACGCATTGTCTGTAGAGAGATGCAAATTTATACATAGAGTGGTATAATGGAATTTTACTGTGTTTATAGTTGTTTACATTCTGACAGTCTAACAATGGCCATAGATAAACTATATTGACATTGTCTATGAAGCATATAACTTTCTACACACATCAATATACACAGCTGGCATACTGGAAATTCACATTGTTAAAACAAAGACAACTGCTCTGAAAGATTTCAAACTTTTTGGTAAGCTATTTTTATAATTCAATCTCAGATATTGTTTTGATTCTTTGCAATATGATCTCTAGTTAGTTTTACC